>CABHPQ010166213.1:2357-24622 GCA_902168405.1 Peromyscus aztecus
TGTGTGTGTGTGTGTGTGTGTGTGTGTGTGTGTGTGTGTGTGTGTGTTTTATTTTATAACATCTATAAAAGAAACCTTCACAAGGTTTGATCATAATTATCTCTTGGCCATTTGTGTCAAGTGCAAACTATTCCAAATGAAATAAGTTTTTATTTTTTATTTTTTAGGGGGTCTAACTTCTGTCTGGAAGATTCTAGATGTTGTTCAGGCTGAGTAGCTATGTCTTTTTCTTCATCACCTATATGACTCACATATTAGCATAGTTGACCATACCTGAACAGTGGCATGGGATCTAATCCATGCCACTATGCAGTAGCTAGGATCATGTTGGAAACTCACCATTTCTCAATGAAAATGTTCCAAGTAATGTTTCTACCCTCTGGTGTCTTCCAAGGCATGTGAATGAACTTCTAACAGCATTACAATGTAACATTAGTGCCCCCATCTCACTGACTTTCAAGGCAATGGGCACCATGTCATCTCCTGAATGAGAAGAAAGTGGAAGCACAATTTATTTGCATTGTAGTGAATACAGAAGAATACCAGTGTGCTGACAAACTGGTGATTTCTTAGGCACTTGCACGGAGAAGAATTAAGGGGGTAACTTCAGAGCGTAGGCTGGCAGAGGCACGCAAGCACAGGAGAAAGGATAGAATAATACACCAACCTGTACTCATGTTTTGACCAACATGAATAGGCTAGCTGGTCTACTGGCCAAGACCCAGTAATTTTCAAACATCGAGTTGTCATAGGTCATGTTAAATTGTTGATGATGACTAATAATAATTTATTAAGTTTTGTTTCCATTTAATTAACAAATAGTCTATATAAGGGGTTGAGGATTATTATTATGGCTATGAATCTTTTTTTAAAAAAAACATGAAGTTGAAGAGTTATAGAGATGGCTCAGAGGTTAAGAACACTTGCTAGTCTTCCAGTGGACCTGGGTTCAATTCCCAGCACCTACATGGTGACACACTCACGGTTATGTTGCTAAATTACCTTCTAAATATCTATGTTTGTCCCCATATACCTGTGCCGCTCTCAGCCTTGGTCAGAGAAGCTTCTCCCTGCAGTCAATGGACAGATGTATCAGTGTCAAAGTGCTGAGAATAAGAAAGTTAGTGCTCAGTTGTAAGTGAGACATCTTTCTTTCTTTTTTTGGTTGTTGTTGTTTTTCCAGACAGGGTTTCTCTGTGTAGCTTTGGACCCTTTCCTGGAACTCGCTCTGTAGACCAGGCTGACCTCAAACTCACAAGATCCACCTGACTCTGTTTCCTGAGTGCTGGGATTAAAGGCGTTCACCACCACCACCCGGCTGAGACATCATTCTTGATCCCACTCCCCACAACCAAGTGTCAGAGAACATTGTAGAAGAAGAGGTGAAAAGAATATAAGAACTGGAGGGTGGGAAGGAGTGCTGTGAAACACGACCTTCTGGACTTGGCCTGAGGATTGCACTAATGAACTCACAGCAGCTATATTTACTTGCACAAGATCCTTCCAGCAACAATTCTAACATGGATGGAAGATGTTCTCTCCAAATCGCATCCCTTGCTGAGGAGATGTTGGCAGTGGATAGATCCTGGGAATGGAGGATCTCTCTGTCTCTCTATCTCTGTCCCTCTGTCTCTCTCTCTCTCTCTGTCTCTCTGTCTCTCTCTCTCTCTCTCTCTCTCTCTCTCTCTCTCTCTCTGTCACTCTCTCTCTCATGTGTAGACACTGGTATATTTCCCACGCTCCAGTGTACAACCCATACATATTGGCAATGCTAATTTGACTTAGTGAGTTTTCAGGGGTAAAAGGACATGAATTTTATTTGGAGGGTTCCATGTTGAAAAATACTTGAGAGAGTTGGAGGGGAAAATGGGGAGCAAATATGATCATGACCACATTTCATTGTATACACATATGAAATTATCATTAAAAGAAAATTCACTGTCATCTTTGACTACATAATGAATTTGAAGGTGGATGGGGATACATGAGACCTTGTATTAAAAACAAAACTAAACAAAAGTCATTAAATGTGAGCCACCATGGGGCTTCATGTTTTTTTCCTTTTCTCCTATCCAAATACTAACTAGGCCTGACCTTGCTCAGCTTCAAGATCAGACAAGATCTAGCACATTCAGGATGACATGCCTGCAGATGAGAGTTGTTTGTCTTTAAAATAGACATCTGTACATTATTAAAGCTGAAGGAATACTACACAGTGTGATTAAATCATGCCTTTCCAGGGCAACTCTACTCAATCCACCGATGTCTACAAGGACTGTCCACTGAAGCACCATCGTGGTGATATTGTGTTCCCCAAAACATTGTGCACCCTAATAAACTTATCTGGGGTCAGAGAACAGAACAGCCACTAGATACAGAGGCCAGAAAATGGTAGCACACACACCTTTAATCCTAGCATTCCAGAGGCAGAGATCCATCTGGATCTCTGTGAGTTCAAAGCCACACTGGAAACAGCCAGGCATGGTGACTCACACCTTTAATCCCAGGAAGTGATGGCAGGAAGCAGAAAGGTATATAAGGTATGAAAACCAGGAACTAGGCCTGGTTAAGCTTTTAGGCTTTTGAGCAATGAACAGTTCAGCTGAGATCCATTCAGATGAGGACTCAGAGGCTTCCAGTTTGAGGAAACAGGATCAGCTGAGGTATTGGCAAGGTGAGGTGGCTGTGGCTTGTTCTGCTTCTCTGATCTTCCAGCATTCACCCTAATACCTGGCTCTGCATTTGCTTTTATTAATAAGACCTTCTAAGATTCGTGCTACACACCATTGCTTAGTTCCAGTGTTAAAATTTTTTTTAATTCATTTTACATACCAATCACAGAACTCCCTCTTCCCTCCTCCTGCCCTTCCAACCTTCCCCCTAACCAAGCCACCCCTCATTCCCTCCTACAAGAAGGTAAGGCCTCCCTTAGGGAGTCAGCAAAGCCTGGTACATTCAGTAGAGGCAGGTCTAAGCCCACCCCACCCTCCCACACACACCTCAAGCCTGTGAGAGGTGTCCCACCATAGGTAGTGAGCTCCAAAAAGCCTGCTCGTGCACCGGGGATGGATCCTTATCTTACTGTCAGGGGCCCCTTAAGCAGATGAAGCTACACAATTGTCTCGCTTATGCAGAGGGCCGAGTCCCATGGAGGCTCCACATCTGTTGGTCTAAATTTCATGAGTTCCACTAGTTTGGTTTGGTTGTCTTTGTAGGTTTCCCCATCATGATCTTGATGCTTCTTGATCATAGAATTCCTCTTCTCTCTCTTTGACTGGAATCCTGGAGCTCGACATGGTGCTTGGCTGTGGATCTCTGCATCTGCTTCCATCAGTTACTGGATAAAGGCTCTATGATGACAGCTAGGGTAGTCACCAATCTGATTACTGGGGTAAGCCAGTTCAGGCACCCTCTCCACTATTGATAGTAGTCTAAGCTGGGGTAATCCTTGTGGATTTCTGGGAACTTCCCTAGCACCCAGTTTCTCCCTATCCCCATGATGTCTCCCTCTGTCAAGATATCTCTTTCATTGCTCTCCCACTCCATCCCTGTTCCAACTCAACAATCCCATTCCCTTATGTTCTCACCCCCCATCTCCTACCCTCCATTGCCCACCCCTCACACCCAGTTTACTTGTAGATATCTCATCTATTTCCTCTTCCCAGGGTGATCCATGCATCCCTCTTTGGGTCTTCCTTGTTAGCTAGCTTCTCTGGAACTGTGATTTGTAGTCTGGTTATTCTTTGCTTTACATCTAATATCCACTTACAAGTGAGTACATACCATATTTGTCCTTCTGAGTCTGGGTTACCTCACTCAGGATGACATTGTCTAGTTCCATCCTTTGCCTTCATATTTCATGATGTCATTTTTTTTTTTTTTTTTACTGCTGACTAGTACTCCATTGTGTATATGTACCACATTTTCTTAATCCAACGAATGCCACATATTGGTACAGGCTTGGCCATGTATAGGGAGCTGAAACTTGATTATCTTTATTTCCAGTTTCCATTAGAGGATATTCTTCTGGCTATATCACTAACGCCTTACTTCCTATAGACCTGTGAGCAACTACTCCCAATATTGTGAAGTAACAAAACTATACCAATTGCCTATACTATCCCTAGCTATTTACTGATGCTTTTTAATGAGAAGAAGAAACTTCATATCTCATTAGCTTTATGCCTAAGAAAATGAATACAAGAATGGACCCAGGTCAACAAAAAGATGTCATTAGTCATGGGATAGATATGAACAATTGTTAGATTTGGATAAAAGTCTTCCAGAACAGTCTTTGGAAATGTCTCTGTATCTAATCTATGGGGCTCCCAGGGTTCTTGTGAGTATTATGCTCCTTCCTCATACTACAGGAACAGAAGCATTGTGTTGACTATTCTCCTGGGCAAATGCTCAATTGTTTCTTGGTAGCAATCCCCTGACACATTGGAGTAGATGGGTTTAGATGAAGGAAACAATCTGGAAACTTTTCGAGGCACAGAGAATATAGTACTGAATGGGAAGGTGCTCAGAGGAGTTCTGGGGAAAAAAAATCATGGCTAGATATGGAAAGTAGAAGGAGGAGGAAGGTGAGGTAAAGAAGAGGCTGTGAAAGTGAAAGGTTCCATCCATCTCACCCTAGGGGTGTTCTCTGTCTTGGGTCTCAGCGACAAAATGTTAAGGTTTGGTTGAGACTGGGATGCCAGGGGCAGGCACGCTCCTTGCAGCTTCCTGTTAGCAATAGTGTGAAGGACATCTATCTTCTTTCAAAACACCATCGCCTGCGCACTAAGCTTGAAATCATCAGATTCTCTTTAACTCACACTTTGGGAAGCATCAGCCCGTGGTCAGTGGGATGTAATGATTTGGGGCCTGTAATGGGTCAGGACATCAGGCAGCAGACCCCAAGAGGCTGTTCACCTTATAACCACAAAGTGAGGAACAGAAAGGAAAAGAGACTGTGGTCCACATACTTCTTTTGAGGACATGCCACCCGTGACCTGAAGACTTCTTACTGGACTCTCCTCTTAGAGGTTCCTGCAATGTCCCACAGAACCATCTTGGAGAATAAGCTTTTTAAACATGGGCTCTTGGACAACATTTCAGATCCACGCTGTAGAACCATGGGCTACTTGTGAGGGCTCTTTGGATTGGATTCCTAAATTGGGCAGAGCAGGCTTGGGAGAGCCAGAGATATTCTGATGCTTGGGAAGTAGGATGTATACCTAGAGGTTTATAATGGTGCCTGGATTTTTTTTTTTATGTTGGTGCCTGTGTATGATGATGAGGATTGAAATCAAAGCCTTGTACATGCTAGGCAAAAGATCACCCTGGTCTGGTGAAGAGCTTTTGATACATCTTTGTATGTAATCTGTGAGTAAATCCATGCTCAGCAGGTCCAGTGTTTCAAAACAAAGATAAAGTAAGTGGACAGGTACAACTATAATAAAGTATGATCTTGATATGTCACAGGTGAAAGTTAATGTGAAAGAATATCTTTCAACCTATGAACTTGGATATGGTTGAATTTAATATTGCTGAGGAGGATCCAGAAGGCTCTGAGAATTTGAACAGACTTATCACTCCTGTGAGATTTGGCCTCCATGGCTTGTAACACCAGATAGGACAAGAAATGGAACTTGTTCATCTTTGGCTAAATCTCTTCTTTGGCAATCACCCAAAAGCATTGGTTAGAGGTACTCTTCTTTGAAAGGCATAATTCCCATTAAAATTTGTACTTCCACAGTTTTCACAGTCCTCTTCCTGTTGCCAAGTTCCTCGTGTGCATCATCTGTGTTTCACAAGCCAACCTTGACTTTTCTTTCACTTCCCAGACTTCTCATGCTGTTGATGGGCCACGGAGCCCTGGCGCGTTCTACCCTCTAACTTACTGCTCTCTCCCAAGTATCCACAGTTCTCTCTCATAACAGTTACCATCCTCGACACTTATCTATTCTTCCTGTAGACTTTAAGCTCTGTGAGGATGAAAACTAGACCTGCTTTGCAGCGTGCTGCATCTTAAAGCCTGGTGTAGCTTCTGACACAAGACAGGCACTACCTAAAGATCTCTTGAATAAAGGGGAACACTAGTTTTTACTGTAATCCTATTGCTGATTCACAGATGCATTGTGAAAAACTAGGCCATTAACTTGGACTTGTGTCGCTGGTGGAGACAACTCTGATATAGAAGAAATGAGCCAATAATTTGGAGCTATCAGGCTTCATTTTGATCATCCAATCTGCCCTCCTGGTGGCAAGGGCTTGTGCTCTTTGCAACACCAATAATCTTGATGTTGATGTCCTAGGTATGATTTCCCTTGTAACTTGGAGTGGAGAAGGATTTCAATGAGTGAGGGTGTTGGTAGATGATTAAAAGAAAGAAAATGTTATCATTGTGGTGGTATTGTGTTCCCCAAAATATTGTGCACCCTAATAAACTTATCTGGGGTCAGGGAATAGAACAGCCACTAGATACAAAGGCTAGAAAATGGTGGCACACACACCTTTAATCCTATCACTTGGGAGGCAGAGATCCGTCTGGATCTCTGTGAGTTCAAGGCCACATTGGAAACAGCCAGGCATGGTGACACACGCCTTTAATCCCAGGAAGTGATGGCAGAAAGCAGAAAGGTATTTAAGGCATGAAGACCAGGAACTAGGAATGGTTAAGCTTTTAGACTTTTGAGCAATGAACAGTTCAGCTGAGATTCATTCTGAATGAAGACTCAGAGGCTTCCAGTCTAAGGAAACAGGATCAGCTGAGGAATTGGTGAGGTGAGAAAGCTGTGGCTTGTTCTGCTTCTCTGATCTTCCAGTATTCATCCCAATACCTGGCTTTAGGTTTGATTTTATTAATAAGACTCTTTAAGATTCATGCTACAGAAAGAAAATATTATCATTTGGCTTGGGCACACTGCCCAGTTCATTTTTTTCAGGAGCTGCTGTGATACAGGGTGAGATGGCTTCCTGAGGGTTCTTGACACAAAACTGCTTTCAGTCGAGGCTGATGTGAAGTTGGTTCACCAAGAGCCACCATCGGCCCTGTGGTGTACTTGGTCTGTGTTCTGTGTCATTGTTGTCTTCTACAGAGTTAAGCCAATTAGAAATTAGACCTTGGGGATGCCAAGGTCTATGTATCTGTGTAGGTGTGGGGTTTCAGAGGCAAGGAGAGTCAGGGAGGAGGACAAGAGACAGCACCAGCCACGGGCAAAGGAGTATGACAGTCTGCCGAGGCCATGTGGCTGACAACCTGCCTGACACTTGTTTTGACTTTGATTCTAGCTGCACAACCGGTGTGTGCAGATGACTTTACATCTCAGAGCAAAATGTGCGACAGCAATGTGCTAAGCAAATGCAAACAAAAATATGCTTCCCCCACCCCAAACAAATCTCTCACACGTCGTGACAATGCCATGGCATGGCGAGAGACTGAAGACAGGGGTCACCAGGAACCAGATTTGCAGGGTGCTTGAAGCCATTCTCCAGTCCTTTTCAAGGTCACCTTCAGTGTGCTGCGTTACCTCCTATTATTCAGTATCACACACATTTTAATGTCATTCATACATGTACTCATGAGAACTTCATCCATGCAATTTGTTTAAGGTGTGTTGGGGACCTACTGTGATTCAAGAAAATGCAGGGATACTTAGAAGGCAGCCTGAAGGATTCAGTGAGAATACATGAGGCGGTGCGGCTTCTCTGCTTCCGCCCGTGACTGTCCCTCAGTTCTAGGAGCTTCTCCCTTCTTTATGTCCATGAAAAACTTCCCTGTCGCTTAAGGGCCAGGGAAGCTTTTCTTGTTTCCATGATCTTTCCCTGTAGTGAAATGTATTCATTCTTTGCCCAGTTGAACCCAATGGAAGGCTACTTCCACTCAGCAGTTACAGTCAGTAGATGTTGAAAGTCTCTGTAGCCAGCTTGCTTCTTCTGCCTTGATTGTTCTCACCTTGACAAAGTTCGTACTGGGGTAAAAGTACATGAATAGGCAAACTTATAAAAGCTGGCCTTGGGATGGAGCTTGTAGCTTGCATTCAGAGCTTCTTGGCTCAAAGATAAACATAGGACTCCAATTTACCGCCCTGAAGACAGTAAGACATCCATAAGACATTCGACTAGTAACAGAGAATCATGCTGCATTCTTCTCTGGCAGCATACCATGGTGCCAGAGTGTGGAATCTGAAGTTCAAATTTGGTTGGGTTCAAATCCTAGCTTTTTCAGTTGTTTGTGAATGTACTACTCTGTGGCCGGGGGTGGGGGGGTGGGGGGTGGGGTGTTAACACTTTTGCCCCATTTCTCCATTTTTTAAAATGGAGACAATACAACATACTTTATTGGGTCAGTGTGAGGATCAGAATCTATTATTGCATATACTTTCATGTTTGGAACACTGTAGGCACTTGGTACATGCTCAAGAGAGTCCTATTATTAACTAATATTCTCTAAATAAAATCATTCCCATCTACTGTGGTTTATTACTCTCAATGGTTCTTTCTAACCAGCTTTATATTCTGAATGTTTTAAACCCCAATTTTTTACAAATGGCCACCTTTGGGAGTGGATATTTCAAATATTCATAGTGTTTTTGAAGAGTGAGTCATTTGGAGTTAGACCTTGGAACTTGACTTTCAGTATTTTCACCAACATCAATCATAATTTAAGGAGGAGCATAATCATAGACTCCTTAGACCACAGCCTTGCTGTAGTGATTTATTGAGTATTGTGGGGTGGAATTAAGTGAGTCATATATGAAAATGTCTAACATCATACATATTAGCCTTAATAAATGTTTGTTTCTTCTTATTAAAACACAACACAACAAAAGCATATCATCACCATCAACAAAATACCTTCACGGTCATTGAATCTGAAATCTGAATCAGCTGGGTCAGCCTGGAGCCTTTGAATGGTGCCTAAGAAGAGGGACTTACATGACATCATTTACAGTATGATGAGCACTGAGCAATGAGTGTGATTTATGATACACACATGAACACACATACACACACACACACACACACACACACACACACACACACACACACGTGCATGATCTATCACACACATACATGCAAGTCTAAATCTAGGTACAACCCTTACAGTTGCTCTATGGAGTTACACTTGGTGTGATCTTTCCTAAGGTGAGGGACCCAAGAACTGCTTCTAAGGCCAGGGTTGCTCTTTTGAGTCTGTTTCTTGAGTCTTCTGTACATCTATGCCAGCAGAGATCTCATTGTTCCTGAGGACAGGGTCTGTCCTGGGAGCTCACCTGGGGAAAGACTCTGATACTCATTACAGCATTTCTGTCTCTGGAGAAGAGCCTGTGAGTTGAGGGTTTGTGCAGAATGGGTAGGTCTCATGACTCCATCCTTTGCCCCACCCTCCTTCCAAAAGTTTACTGGAACAGGCCTTTGGATGCTAAGCATTTTTGAACCATACCTGCCAACCAATGTGGCTTACAGTCTGGCTACCCCTTGTAGTCTGCTCTGCTACAAGATTGGTTCCCTCTTGAGTTTCTACCCCAAAAATGTGTCTCCCCAGTCCCAAGTCTAGCATTTGCCAATCTTTTGGGTTTGTGTTGATTACTGAGGTCGTGGTGTGTGGCAAACCATGTGGGCTGCTTGACCATCTGTAGGCATTGTCTTCCTTGTGCTGTAGTTCTAGGCTGTGTACCAGGAGTGACCAGAATATCCTGAGGGTCCTCAGTTCAAAGAACAAAATTATATTCCAAAGATGTTGCCATATGAGGGCAGCTTCATTCTTAGGGCACAAAAGAATCGAACCTTGACTTGGGCTTCTTTGATTTGGTTTGGAGTAGGATTGCCCTGCAGGTGGGAATTAGGGGAATGGCATGCTGTGACACCTCTTGGCTCATGAATGAGTGACAAGGGATAGAAAGAAAACTGATCTAGACAGATAGGGCCTGTTGGTACAGAAGTCCCATGGAAATCAACCAAAAGAGAAGTGGATCAGCAGTGTGCAGTACCTGCAGGCATTTTTGTATATTGGTGACCAAATTCTCCCTGTTTTTGAGTATTGAAATCCATGTCTCTTATTTAGAGTTGTTGAATCTCAGTGACGACCAATCTGGGAGAAAGATGGAGTTACTTCCTAACTTTAGAAAAAAAATGAACATGAATGAGCAACTTTGACACAATGGTGGCAGGTACATGTTTCCAGCATCCAACTGCTCACCCTAAGCCTCACCTTTGGCCTAGCGAGAGGCCCTTTCCCTGAGTCAGAACAGAGGTCAGCACCCTGACCCAATCACTCCATGGCCTTTTGGCCGACCAGGGGGTGCCAATTAGGTCCCATTGTGACGGAGGTTGGAGGGAAGTTTCCCCCCAATTCACTGACCCTTGAAGGAACTTCATCACTTTTGTTTTGAGGCTGTCGGGGGTGAGGCAGGGCACAATTCCTTCATCTGTCCATAGTCAAGCCTGGTAGAGTGACCGCGTCTGTCCTTGGCCTCATATCCTCAGGATAGGTAGTACTTGAATACCTCCTCTACGTATCTCAATCTGTGATCTCACCAAGTAGGTGTCGGGATGGGAAGAGGACAAGTGAAATATGCATGCTGTCTCCTGGCACCACGTCTGTTTAGTTTTAGAATCACATTTACAGTGGTAAGGCATGGCAGATGTCAGCTCCACTGCCCACCACTCCTTGTCCGCTCCTCCCCTTCTTCTCAATGGGGAACACAATGAACTAATTCCGCAAGAAGCAATTCAGAGAAATGTGAAAATGTAATTCACCAGGGTTCAGCCGGCACGTCCATCTTGTTCTAAATCCAACAAGTTGGCCACATGCTAGGGGCCCCAGTGTACCCTAAAATATATTCATTAATTTCCAGAGATTAAAATCCATGTGCTTAAAAAAACACCCACAACAAAAATACCAGCTGCCTTTTGAAAACAAGGGCATTGGGAAATGAATGGAATTGCGTGTTTCTGTTCTGTGTTCAAGAGCTTCGATGGCTACTGTGTTACATCAGGTAGGTAATGAAAGACAATTGACAAGGAATCTAAATAGAAGAGGGGTGCTTGGGTAACTGTAGTTTTTATGTTCAGGGGAGCCTGGGAGAGAAAAGCTGCATTGTACCTCGGATTAATGGAGCTGCAGGGCTGCATTAATGACAGCCTTGCTTTTTAGCAAAAAGGAAGACAGTTAGGGCAGTCAAAGAGAACATGGCTAGAATGTGCTCTGCTAATTGGAAATGTATATTATTTTGAGGCGATGTGTGTGCAGGGGAGGGGGCTGGAGAGGATGCGAGAGAGGGAGGCACAGCAAGAGGGCTGCAAGAGAGACTGGACCCAGGATGCCCCGATTGGGCCCTATCAGCAGGGCAGTTAAAGGGGTCTTTTCTTGTTGATAGGAACGGCCAGTGCCTGGACCCCACCCTCCCCCACTCCCTTTTAATTCAATGGCTACGTGGGGGCTTCTTTGATGGAGGCTTTGAAGTCGGTGGCTTTGAGATTACTCTTCCTCTGTGACCTTGACCACCAGCCATGAGGTTAGTAGGGAAGGGGAGGGGAGGAGGAAGGCTCCGGAGCTGGAAAAAGGGAAGGAAGGAGAAGGGAGGGGACGGCATTTCTGCAGCATTCCAGGACTTTTCTGATCACTCGGCAAAGTTGAAATATGATTGCAGCCTTTGCACCGGGAAGGAAAGAAACCATTTAAATGAAAAATTAGCTGCCTTAGCGGGTCAAGCACATAGTTACATTAATGTCGTGTAGAACAATAAATCACCTTCGATCTCCAATTGAAAAAATGCTAATTTAGCTCAGCGATTCACTGATTGTACTTTGCTCCGATAGAAATCTTTTATTTAATGCGAAGCCGTGATTTGACAGCCTCCTCTAATGGTGCTCACAGCCTCCCAGCATCTCAGTGGAATTCTGATCATGGTTTTAATATTCCGTGCAGCTCTGCCCCCTCTGATTTCACGCTCACACATTAACGAGAGCTGACACTGGAGATTAGGCGCAGACAGCTGGAATGCCAGGGCTTTGTTGCGGCATGGACTGCAGCCAACGTCGTTCAACCACAGCCAAGAGGGACCTGGGAAAGTCTTCTTAAGAAGGAGGGAAAGGCGGGGTGCGGGGCTGGAGGGAGGGTGGGAGCGGGGGATGGGAGCCCAAAGAAAGGCAAGGTACTTTCTGAAGGGCATAAGAAAATGGAGATTTTTCGGGGAGTCCTTTCCTCGTGGAAATTCACATTTGAATCGGTTTTGGTGTGTGTTAGAGGAAGTGGATCATTATGGGGAAATCCCAAACTGGTTCAGTGTTTTTCTGTAAACGCCTCTGAAATTACAATGGAAGGCAGCGAACAGAGAATGGAAATGGCCCCCAGCCTCAGCCCGCCAGCCGCTTGCGCGCTTGTCTGAGAAACAATGGTGATTAGAACTGTTGGAAGACTGCTTACATAAGGAAATGTGTTCACCCTTCGCCTTGAAAAAATCACTTAGTTCCAGGTGAATAAATGGGGAAATAAAACTAGATCTATGAGCCCGAGCTGCCTGCACAGACTAGTGACTACCTCGGCGAGAGAGGAAGTCCCCTAGTCTAACTGCCTTGATCCTAATACAGTGTTTCCTGAGACCAGAAATCAAATAATGACCCACAGTTTCATCTACACCAGCAACCAGGGCTCAGACAATGCAGTATGGCAAAAGGAAGAGAATGGCATGGCCTTAGTCTGCGGCCCAACTTTCTCCAGGGGAATCACTGAGGATGAAAATAGCTGGGGCATTAACACCACATCAAAAAAAAAAAAAAAAAAAAAAAAAAAGGTTCTGCTCCCGGGGGAAAGCAATTGAGTAGAAATAACAAATGTCTTCCTTGCTAACTGTATCATCATTAATAATAATTGTACTTTGCATTTTTATGGGATCCTAGGATTCTTGAGGTCTTTATAAATATGCATGGGGGAGACTGAAGGAGAGAGATGAATAGAGATGAATGGGCCCATTCAGGACGTCAGGATGGAGTGACTGAGGCTTGCCACTGCAGGAACTTACCTGGAGTGAAAGGAACAGAAAACAAGTTACAAAGCCCCATGCTGCACCTGGCCTGGTGCCTGCTAGGTAATTCCTCCTCTGAGAGCTAAGGCTCAGACCAATGAACCTGGCTTTCCCGGTGGGGGAATGTAGAGGAACTGAACTATATTGAGTAACTTTGTCCTGTTGTTCCTACTTATACCCTCTTTTGTCCTTGTTAGGCCACTATCACCAATATAGTTTACAATTTGTGATATTGAGCGTGGAACTAGACGATGTTCTTACTGAAAGGAAACATGAGTTGGGACCTATTTTATGTAGAGGGTATATATAGAAAACAAACATATATATAATAAGCATGTTCTATATATATATCCATGCCTATACATGTCTATATATGTGTGTATACATATGCATATCTACATATATCTATGTATGTATATATCTATATCTACATATATCTATATCTATGTATGAATATGTATATGTAAATCAGTAAGTCGGGGTTGGAGAAATGGTTCAGCAGATAAGAGAACTGGCTGCTTTTCCAGAGGACCTGGGTTTATTTCCAGCATCCACAGGCAGCTCACAACCATCTATAACTCCAGCTCTACCCAGAGGATCCAACACCTCAGAGGATACCTGCACTCAAGTGCACACACTCACATGTAGACACACACACATCCTTACACATAATTAAAAATGATTAATAAATCTTTTTTAAAAATCAGGAGGTCATATCACAGTGGTTAAGGGCCTGTAGCTTATACCACAGTATATAAATCCAAGTAATTAAGAACAAGTCAGATAAATTTGCCCACAAATCTTACTTCTCTTAATGTCTTTGTGGCCTTAGCAAGATTGTTTGCTTTTTCAAAGGTTCATTTTTGTTTATGAAATACAGATTTCCATGAAATGCCTTTAGCAGAGTCCCTGACTGATAGGGGATACTCAGTCAGGGTCAACTGTTACTGCTTATGTTCTTTTCATGCAGTTCTTCGGAGCATTCGATAAGGGTGCACACAGGTGAATACTGTCCAACAGACCCCTTTAGTGTTCTCTCATGGTGACTGCGCGGGACTCTTAAGCAGCATGTGAGAACGAAGCGTTCTAAAGTGTGCTTTTGTTTTCACTGCTGTCTTCTCAAGAGATTTACACTTACGCTCAAGATTCTCAAACACTACTCAAAGCATGTTTGGAACTATCCCTTTAGAATGCTGACTGAATGGAGAACTGGGGAGATAGCCCAGTTGGTAAAACTCTAGCTTGGTTGGTAAAATGCTTGGTTGTAAGCAATAATTCATGAATTCAATGCCCAGACCCTACATCAAAAAGCCAGGTATCGTGGCACATGACAGGAATTCCCCTGCTGGGGAGACAGAGATAGGTGGGTTCCTGGGGCTTGTTAGCCAGCCAGCCTTACCTAATACTGGAGCCTCGGGCCAGCAAGAGACCCTGTCTCAACAAAAAAGGTTGGTGGTGCACACACACACACACACACACACACACACACACACACACACGAATTACCATTACTCTTGGTAAACTGTGTCTTAAATGTCTTTAATTATGGCACATTTTATCCTTGGAGGATGGATTTGTCATTGGGAGCTATTAAAAGCTGTCCAGAAGCTGTGTCCTGTGAATTTGGTAGGAATTCAAACTGGGAGAATGCTTTTCCAGAAATAAGTGTGCCTATATACAAATTATATTTGCTTTTTGTAAACAAAATCTAACCTTAGTTCCTAGAAAGGCTTATTGAGCAAATGTAGCCATTTTAGAATATGTCCATGATTTCCTAAAAAGAGTGCACAGAAAGGACCACAGTTCCTGGTACATCTGTAGGGGGGGGAAACTGAAGCTCATTATTTCATGGTCATAGCTTATAAACAGACTTCCCAGAAGGAGCTTAGAGTTCCATGTGGCAGAAAAATGGCCTGCTTTTGAGTGTTCTAGTTTGCTTTCTGCTACTGTGTTAAACACCATGACCAAAAGCAACCTAGGGAAGAAAAGAATTACCTTTAGCTTATATTTCCAGGTCACAGTCCATCATGGAGGAAAGTCTAGTAGGAACTGAAGTAGAAGTCACAGAGAAACACTGTTCACTGGCTTGCTTACTTTCCTGCTCTGCTAGCTTTCTTATAAAACATAGACCCATCTGCCTAGGGGATGATGCCACCCACACTGGGATGACTCTCTCAAATCAATCATCAATCAAAACAGTCTCTCACAGACATTGACACAGGGTAATCCAATTGAGGCAGTTCTTCAAGTGAGGCTCCCTCTCCCCAGGTGATTCTAAGTGTATCAAGTTGACAAGGAAACAACCAGGACAATGAGTTCTTGGGACTTTTCCCAACCTGAGGTTCACTGCTCTTGGCTTTGCCCTTTGGGCTTGTGTGCAGCTTTTGTGTAGAGTCAGTCGGCTCATTTTTCAGAATCCATTATTCACCTTCTGGATTTTCTGATCTTTCCCAAGGATTAGAGTTTGCTAAGCCCTCGTCAGGAAAGTTCACACATTATTACAGTGCAGAGTGGCGAGTGCTATTCTTGAAGGTACACAAGCATGGCCAGATCATGGAGATGCTATGCATCGTGCTTACATGTGTGAACTTGATCTTAGAATTGAAAGGCAAATATTAGCCTTTACAGCTGGAGAGGATAACACTCTGTGGTTCGTCATCATTTGGTTCTGTGATGACTATTCTTGGTTGTCAATTTGACTATCTCTGGAATGAACTATGATCCAGAAATGGAGGGCATAATTGTAATCCGGATCCTGAGGCTTGAAGACATAGGCTTTTTCTATAGATCTTGAGGCAAGATAACACACAACTTTACTCCAGATCTTGAGGTGGGGTGACATACACCTTTAATTTGAGACACACCTTCTGCTGGAAGCCTATGTAAGGATAATGGAAGAAGAAAGATTCATTTGTTCTTTTTTGGCCTGCTTGCCCTCACCTTGTCAGCACATCCATTCCTTCACTGTCATTGGAGCCTACTTCTTTAGGATTCCAGCATCTACTGAAGACCAGCTGAGATACTCAGACTCATGGGACTGAGCAACTACTATATTCTTGGAATTTCCACTCACAGCTAACCATTGTTGGATTCAGCCTGTAAGTCATTCCAATAATATCCTGATATCTCTCTCTCTCTCTCTCTCTCTCTCTATATATATATATATATATATATATATATATATATACATATATATATTCATTCTATAAGTTCTTTGACTCTAGGAACTCTGACTAATATAGAAGTTGGTACCAGGGACTGGGGTACTGCTGAGAAAGGCCTGACCATGCTTTTGACTTTGGGACTTTGGGTTAGGAAGGCTGTGGAATGCTTTAAGCACTGCTTAATGGGCCATATCAGTAGGAACATGGGAAACAGTGGTGCTGAGGATGATTTGCACTGTAGGGGCCTGGATCAAGATGTTTCAGAGGAGAAGAATGTTAGTTTGTGGCCTAGAGACCTACCTTATGATATTTTGGTGAAGAATGTGGCTGCTTTTTGCCCTTGTCCAAAAAGTCTGCCTGAGGATAAAATGAAGAGTTTTGGATTAATTCCATTGGCAGAGAAAATATCAAAACAGCCTAGTATAGACTCTGTTGTGTGGTTATTAGTGTTAACTCTGATGAAGATTTATAATGAAAAGGAGCAAGCTGAACAAATAAAAATGCAAAATACAGATTGAGAGAAAGGGGTACTAAGAAGTGGAATAGAGCTAAATCATGTATTCAAGGAGATAAACCAGTTAAGATATGGAGTAAAGGAAGTGGTGACCTCAGGGCAAGATCCCACGCAGCTAAAATTCCAACTAGTGAAAAGGAATTAAAGAAAAGCTTAAAGGCAGGTGTGGTGGTGCATGTACTCCAGAGGCAGAGGCTGGCAGATCTCTGAGTTTGAGGCCATCCTGGTCTACAGAGAGAGTTCCAGGACAGCCAAGCGTAGACAGGGAAGGAAACCATGGAAAACAGAAAGCTGGTGAAGATGTAATTGAACAAGGGGGTCATATTCCATCCCCAGCAAGCAGCAGAACTTGGCAGCTTTGGCCACACGGTTCTGTCTTTAGAGTTAAGGATAAAAGTAACCAGTTACGGAATTTGCCTCTGTGACTAAGGAAAGCTGCTGAGGCCAGGCATGTGTCAGGGGTGTCCCTGAATGAAGGCCTTGCTGAAGTCTGTGAAGCTGTGATGTTGAAGTCTGGATTGCGTTAGAGACCCTAAGATGTTGGAGGTGCCAGAGCTGTGGGATACCGGCTGAGGAAAGCTGTTAACAGGGAGTGGAACCAGCCCAAGAGAGAAAAGTATGTTGCAGTTAACAAAGCAAAAATGAATTGAAGATTTGAAGATCATTTTAATATCAGACATGGAGATGCAGAGTTTGGAGTTTGCTCAGCTTTGCTCTAGTATTTCCTCACTATGCTTCCTTCCCTGCATTTTGGAATGGTAATGTATATCCTGTGCCATTATATGCTGGAAGTATGTGATCAGCTTTTTTATTTTGATTTTACAGGGGATTACAGTTAAGAGATTTCATGAATCTCAGAAGAGACTTTGAACTTTAGACTTTTAAATAAGTTTGAGACTGTTATAGACTATGGGGACTTTTGAAGTTAAACAGAATGTGTTTTTGCATTATGGTATGGCTGCAAGCATTTGGGGGCCAGGCAGTAGAACACGGTGGTTTGAATGAAAATGACCTCCAAAGGGAGTGGCACTATAAGAAGATGTGAAATAGGTGTGGTCCTGTTGGAGGAAGTGGTCACTGTGGAGGTGGGCTTTGGGGTCTCACATATGCTTAAGCCACACCCAATGAGACAGTCCGCTTCCTGTTGCCTGCATATCAACATGTAGCAGCTCCTTCTCCAGTGCTATGTCTACCTGCACACAGCCATGTTCCCCCACTATGATGATAATGGACCAAACCTCTGAAACTGTAGCCATCACCTCAATTAAATGTTTTCCTTTATAAGAGTTGCTGTGGTCATGGAGTCTCTTCAGAACAATAGAAACCCTAACTAAAACAGATTCCATTCATCCTGATTATAAGTTTCTATGTCTTAAAAGTGAACCAAATCTTGTAATCCTTGCATTAACCATGAACACAACCAAATTGCACATTATCCTTGGTTCAGAACAGGCTCTCTTATTAGGGAAGTCTTTGTCAAGGAGAGAGGAAACCCGTCCTGAATCCTACTCCAGGAAGATTCATGAGCTGTGAAATAATTGCAGTTGTACAGATTTGGGTTTGAAGAGTTTTAGCTTATAACATGGTATATCACATCTCTCCCAGAACTCTGAACAGTGGCAGATTTCTGATAGCCTTAGTGGCATCTCCATAGCCACACTACTCACCACTGATAAGAAAGAACTTTGACCACAGTGAAGAAGAGAGGAACTGACTAGACAGCTCACAAGATGTGGGAGAATGCTTCTGGTGCTTAGACAGAATTGCTCATGCTGAGAGTAGTATCCTGCCTGTAGTAGATGTTGGAAGACAGGAAGCCTGGAGTGGTTTTATCTATACCTCATTCAGAGGCAGGAATACCATGGTGCCAAACACTGTGGATGAAATGGATTCATTTGTTCAGCATTAGTATACAGAAAAAAAAAAAAAGGGATTCAGACTTCATTGTGGGTCGGAACTCCTAGAATCCTGTGACTAAGATGGCGGAGACTGTAAATGTCCTAAATATAAATTGCCTAATGGCTTTATCATTTCTAGTCATTTGGATAATTGATCATAGTATTACATGCCTTAGAAGAGTGAGTCTCTATTTAGGTATCGCACCACACACACATTGTAGGTATGTATGGTACAGGCATGACAGGGGCCGATGATTTGCTAACATCTATAGCTATTGAAGAATAATGTGGATGGTTATCGCTACACAGTCACCTCCATTATGCCCTTCTCTCAAGGCTTTCTAGAGTGGGAGAGAAAGGGGGACCTACAGGGAACTAGGGAAGTCTCTGAATAGCCCCTCATAGAGTGTCATATGTGCTAGTTTATGTTAATGCCATGTATGTTCCCATCGGAAAAGAGACTGAGAACAGCTATGTTGGAAAAAGACATTTGGTGTAAACACAGGCATATCATGTATAGAATTCAAATGGAGCTTAGTTATTTTAAGATGAGAAAAGGCAACATGCTAAGACAGCTTTCTGATAACGGAGTTTAACATATATTCCTTGAGATGGGTTCTGCTGTAGACTATAAAAGAGTAAACTACATGCAAACGTGCCTTTTTTTGTCCCATTCTTGTTTGGTTCATTACCTTCCTAAAGCCCACAGGTTGTCTTGTCATTTGAACTCTTTCCTCAACAATTGGTGGAATTATTAGGGCCTATAGTGAAGGTGCTGGAGGTAAATATCATTTGGTGAACATCTACTGTGCGGGTAACATGCTTTGTGTGTGTGTGTGTGTGTGTGTGTGTGCACGTATAATTGTCTATAGCACATACTTTAATCCTTAACCTAATCCTATATTTCCTCCTGCCTGATGTAGCTTGGCCTGGGTGGGGAAAAGATAACCATGGGCTCGCTGGGTACCACAAGGTGTGCCATTATGGTGAGTGAACATATGGTGGGGAAGTGGGAGAGAGAGAGAGGAAGGGGGGCAGAATGGTTCATGTGCTGTGGAGAGAGGCAGGCAGATCTGAAGAGGCAAAGGCTGTGAGGAACGGACTGATGTTGGTGGCCTACACAGGGCCATGGTGACACCCAGGCCTGAGCTGCAACCAAGGACCATGTCTGGGTCTGTGATCCTACTGCAGCCAGGGTCTGTGTTAATGGCTGTGGCTCCAGTTAACATAGAAAGCTGTGCAGATGTCTGGGGTCTGAGTCACCACCTGATGCCCTGTTGTTGGAGTCTGAGGACCACACAGCCTGGGACCATGCTGATCTGAGTACTGGCACCCAGGGCCATAGTGACATCTGGCCGAAGCTGTTGCTGAGGGCCTTGTCTGGGTCTGTGGTTCTGATGCAGCTGAGATCTATGTTGATGTCTGTTGCCCAAGTTATTACAGAGGTCCATGTGAACCATACCTATTGAAGTCTGAGGTCGGTACTCGACCCTCTCTGGTCATGGGATAGTGGGCCTCAAAATCCCAGCATGGGATAGCTGGCCATGCTGACAACTTGGAAAAGTTGGCCCCACACCTCATCACGGGTGTGGGAGAGCTGGCTTTGCCCATCACTTGAGGGGAGTGGTTCCAGTGGCCCAGACTGACCAACTCAGCTACCACACAGGCACACATCCTGGGCCTTGGGTTGGCCCACCCCAACATCTACCCTATCTATGACCTGCTGGAGCACACCAAGCTTCTGTGAAACCATAGCCACAGGATTTCCACATCTTGGGACAACAGCAGGATATCCAAGAGGATTTTGGTGAGGGTCCTGTATTGATGGTGCATCAGAAGCCAGAGGCCTTGAACCAGACCAATAACTCATTACACAATGAACATTTGCAAGTAAAGCTGTTTGGACACAAGGGTCTACTGTGCAACACACTGCAGCTCCCAGTGCCACTGAGATGAATGAAGAGGTGACAGAGAGGCAGAAAAGACAGAGGAGTGAAGTCGTTTTTGTTTTGATTTTTTAAAAAAATATTTTTTATTTTTCTTTTATTACTTTTATTTTTATTTCTTTTTCAATTTTCCTTTGGTGGGGGGATGCTACAAGGGTGAAAGGTGGACATGGAGGGACTGGGAAATGAGTGGGATTGGGGTGCATGATGTGAAATTCCAGAAGAATCAATAAAAATTATGTTAAAAATAATCTTATATTTTGTTACTCATTAACAATGGAGGGTGTTGATATACAAAGGAGACTAACTACTCAGACACCTACTAATCACAGAGAAATTAAATAGTTTGAATCTAGGCTCTCTTAACTCTTCTTTTGTGAGCTCACACACGTGAGGTGTTTACTGGGCATGGAAAGGTGTGTTAGGTCCCCAGAGCATCTCAGTAGAATCTAAGGGCAGGAACTGGACAGTGGGAACTTTGAGATCCTGGGAGCACTTTGAAGAATCAAAGCCAAGTAGAAATCTTTGTGGCCACACCTTATGAAATGTATGAGTCAAATGCCAGAATTTGACCAATTTCTCTTTATAAAAATGAGAATTCCAATGATTTAACCTAATGCAAGTTGTATAATCAGTGCTGAGGTGCACTCAGTATGAGGACTGGAATCAAGATCTGGTGATTAAAATAAAAAACAGAGAGGGGTCGGTTCCCTTGGCTCCAAAGCTGCACATTCCACAGTTCTGAGATAACGGAATTGGTAGCCCCGAGCAACTTTTGTTTTATGTGGTGCTAGAGATTGAATCCGAAGTGGCATGCATACTAGGTAGGCATGCTACTAACTGAGCTACATCTGCAAGCTCTGAGAGCATCTCTCTAGGGGAGAAGGAGAAGGGATTTCTAGTTCTCTTATACTCCCATTGGCACTAGGATGAAAGGTACAGGCTTCTCCAACTAAAACCTCTGCCTGGCTCTCAGCCCTCTGTCTCAGGTCCCAGAGATGGCTTATTACCCATTGTTAGAGCCTGAGTTTTAGAGAGAGAGAGAGAGAGAGAGAGAGAGAGAGAGAGAGAGAGAGAGAGAGAGAGAGAGAAGATATATTGAGTGCCTAGCCTTGGATATATCAGAATGCGATCTTATTTAGAAATAAAGTGACTATAGCTGTATTAGCTAAGATGAAGACTTAATGGCTTTGAAGGATGGAAATAATAATATCCAATGTGATCAATGTGCTTCAAAAAGCAACGAGAGACAGAGATGCCCAGGGAAGAGACAGGCATTTGATGACACAGGCAGAGATTGGAGTGAGGTGCCTGTCAACCAAGGAAAGACAAAGGGGACAGCCACCACAGAAGGCAAAGGAGCACCCTTTGGGGAAACTCCCCTGCTTTGAAAAGAATGCAATTGCGCTTTCATGTGGCCAGGTAAGGTCACCTCTGAGCTTCTGCGGAAGCGTAGTCCTGCTGACGTCTTCATTTCAGATTTCAGCTCCCACAACAGCCAGGTAAGAAAGCTCTCCTATTCGAAGTTGCCTAGTTTGTGACACTCCATCATGGCAGCCTTAGGAAATGGATCTATCTACCTTATAGACTCCCTACCAATCCCATGCTCCTGTCTTTCATCAGCATGCTTATGAAAATAAAGTTGTCATAGGAAAAGATAGGCATTGTATTTCAGAAAACATAACTCACTAGACTGACTCATTTCAGAATGTTCTAGAGAGCTGGAA
>CABHPQ010166214.1:1623-21863 GCA_902168405.1 Peromyscus aztecus
TAGTCTGTCCTTTTTCTATCTGGAGGGGAAAATTCAGTTTTTATGTGATAAATTTTGCTTTTTTGAATAATGTTTTGGGCCATGAAAATTTTTGTGTAAGAATATGAGTGGCCGGGCGGTGGTGGCGCATGCCTTTAATCCCAGCACTCGGGAGGCAGAGGCAGGCGGATCTCTGTGAGTTCGAGGCCAGCCTGGGCTACCAAGTGAGTTCCAGGAAAGGCACAAAACTGCACAGAGAAACCCTGTCTCGAAAAACCAAAAAAAAAAAAAAAGGAATATGAGTGAAAATAAATTTATGTTGAATCATGTGATGCTGGGGAAATGTGTGCAGTAGTGTACACTTACGTTTGCCTCTCATCTATTTCCTCTGAGTAATAAGAATTGTTTTGCTTAAAAATTTTAAATTGATAAACAATTGTTATATATTTTATGGGGTCAAGTCTAATGTTTGAAATATATCCAGAATGTGAATGACTAAATTAGACCAATTAACAAATTATCTCACATACTATATTTTGTGACTGATTTTCTAAATACACCATGTATGGTTATTGTAGTCCCTAATCTGTCCTCTCTTAAGCTTATTCATGCTAACAAACTCTGCCCAAATAATGTAGTCAGTTTCTCCCTTTCTTAGATCTGGTCTCTTCTCTCAGTCTCCAGTAGCTACCATTCCATCCTAAATGATTTGATCAACTTTACTTTCCAAATATCAGCAAGACCACACAGTATTAGTCTTACCTTGCTTCCTTTATTTCACTTAGTACAGTATTTTCAGATTTATCACTGTGGTTGTGTACATATGACATCCTTCATCTAGTCTAGTGATGATCGAGTTTGTATCTATTATAGCTTGGCTATTATGAAGAAGGCAACAGAGACCATGAAAGTGCAGATATCCAGACATCTTTTGAGCGTAATGATTTCAATTTCTTTGGGTAATATGTCCACACTTTAGTTGGAACATTTTTTAAATTATCCTGATACTTAAGTCTTAGACAGTGTGGCCTAGAGGGAGGATTTTGTCATGGGCTTGTGCCCTTGGAAGCCTTTGCAGGTTGCAGCCCATTCCTGCCCACTCCTTCATCCATGAGTTGATTATCTTTTCTTTGCTGTGTACTTCCATCATTCTGTGCTTCCTCAAGCACAATGAATCATCATGACAAATGGGTATGAACTGCACCTTCCAACTGTGAAGTGAAATAAACATTTTCTCTTTATGTTAATTATCTCGATATTTGCTATCGTAACAGAAAGTTAACTAACACATGTGTGTTACATTTTGTTTTCTGTGGAACTTCTACATTTTTTCCCATAAGGGCTCTATATCAGATTCTCACCTATAGTACATCTCTTTGACCCTTGTTATCTTTCTGTAACAATGAACATTTTAATCATACATGCTGGCCACTTCTCCTCTTAACATGAAAGTGCAGACATCTAGACATCTTTTGAGCATAATGATTTCAATTTCTTTGGGCAATATGTCCACCCTTTAGTTGGGAGTTTTAAATGATCCCAGTACTTAAGTCTTAGACAGTGTGACCTAGAGAGGATTTTGTCACAGGCTTGTGCCCTTGGAAGGCCTTAGCAGGTTGCAGTCCATTCCTGCCCACTCCTTCACCCATTTCATAGGCATGAAGTCATTTCTGATTTCCACTTTAATTTACGTTTTCCTGATGATAGGTAACAATAAACATTTTAATCATACATGCTGGCCACTTCTTCTCTTAAGAATGCTCTAGTTTGGTCCCTTGTCCATGTATTGATTTTGCTATATTTTCCTGATATTGAATCAATCAAGTTCTTTCCTCCTTTCCACACAGTCCCTAGTCAGATGAATGGATTGCAAATATTTTCTTTCGATCTGTGTTATCACTTCATTCCATGTGGTTTTGCTGTGTGGAAGCCCTTCATTTGGGTTACCAATAATGCCATTTGTTTTATGCTGTTGTTTTTCACTGTGCATTTGTTGCTTTGTTGTTAGGGATATTTGGCTTTGCATAAGTCAATGCTGGGGAATATTTATCCTATGTTTCTTCTAACAGTTTTATAGTTTCATGTCTTCTGTATTTGTCTTGAATCCATTTTGAGTCAATATTTTATATGGTATGAGATGAAGGCCTCTGATTTTATTATCCTATTTGTAGATATCCAGTTTTCCAGTACTGGATATTAAACAACTGCCATTTTTACACTGTGTGTTCTTAGTTCCCTTGAAGAATATCAAGCTGTGTGGGGTTTTCTCTGGCTTCTCTATCCTTATCAATTGACCAATAGGTCTGTTTGTATGCCAAAATTGTGCTTATTTTGATTATTCAAGTTTTGTAATAGATTTTGAAATCAGATGGCATGATACCTCCAATTTTGCTTGTTTTTTCTCAAGAGTTCTTTGGCTATTCAGTCTTTTGTGGTTCCATGCAAATTTCATGACTACTGTGTCTACAGTTAAATTACAAAGTAAGCCCTTTATAGTTTAGAATTTTCATTTCAAGGATTTTCATTAAGCTGTAGGTTCTCATAATAAATTTTTATATGATTGTTTTATATAATCTTTAAATCAGTATTTGAATTAATAAAGTATTTTTGAAGAAACTGCATTACTGAGGATATTTATTTGTAACATTAAAAATAGAGGACATAATTTTAGAAATGTTTTTAGATATATTTTAAAAGATAAACTTTGTGCATTTTTCATCTCACTTCACATCCTCTACCAGAATACACTATGTGTGAGTCCCTATGACAGCCCGGAAATAATATTAATAAATCACAGAGTGAAAATTTCTGCGGACATGATGAAATAGAAGATCTTGAGCCTAAGAAACTGTGGATAGGCTGAGTAGTGATTTTTATCCAATAATTTTGATGGATAATCATAGTGTGAACATGAAAGAATGCCACTAAATTTTTTTTGCTCATTAAACAGAGAAACAAATAAGGAAAACTGTAGATCTGATCCTTTTGGTGGAAAGGGAATAGTTTTCTTTGCAGTTGCTTTAACTCAGGCCACTAAGGGATCTTTTAGAACACTAGATGAGGTAATTTACTAACAGCTCCCCTGGCAACATGAAAGAATTAAAAGACTCCATAAAAATTAACAATGTATAATCTACTTTTATTGGTAAGATGAGAACAAATGTGTGATAGCATATTTGGAATGTTTGGCTTTGCTGAATTCTTAACAAGAAGCATACATTATGATATTAAAAATAACTTAATTTATAAAGCCTTGTCTACTGTTTTTAACACTTGTTGGTAAATTCTTGGCAGGTTTTATATTTCTTAAACAGTTATGGTAAGATAAGTGAACTTAAAAGAACTATTAGTTGATCTTATTAAAATAAACAACAATGAAATGAATGTGTGTAGAAAGCTACACATTCTATTGGGGAAATATAATCAGACCTTTAAAGAATATTATCTTTATGTATTTTGAGTGTGCCAGTGTGTTCATGTGTGGGAGGCCATGCAGGTGTTGAGAGGAGGGGACAGCTTTGAGGAGTTGGTTCTTTCCTTCTAACATATGGACCCTGGGAATTGAACTCTGTCAGTTGGGATAGCAGACATATTTACCTCTGGGCTATCTCATTGTCCTTAATCATAGAAGATTGGATAATGATTTAATGTGTTTCTTATTTCTAATGTCTCATATGGAGGTTTGGTACAGAGAAAGAGAGTTTATAGTGGGACATTTTTCTGAAAGGTACCAAGCCTTAGGGCTGCATCTGGTGGGCTTCTGGTGACTGGCTTGAGGTAGTTCAGTTTGTGACAGGAAAATGTGAAGGGGCAATGAAGAAGCTGGGAACTCACAGAATATCTTGAGCATTCCTGAGGGAAGTACTTTAAGATCTTTATGAGGATATTAACCTCCTGATGCAACACCTCCCAAGGGCACCACTACCTTTCCACACAGCCACATTGGCAACTAAATTTCAGCAAGCTTTGGTATGAACAAGCCAGTGACAAACCATGCCAGGTACTTAATAAAATGAAGTTGGCTATGTTTCCAGTTAGGATTTCATCAGTATTTACTATATCTCCTTGTCACCACAATGCAGAGACTAGAAATAGATTGCCCCTAAAAAGAAAAATATGAACACTCTATTATAATAATATTAATCAATTCTGCATCACCATAACTAAGGAAATATTATATAGAGATTTTACTCTATCCACCACAAAAATTAAGTTGTACCTGAAGGGCAGGGACAGGGACTGTTTTCCTCATGTCACCAGATGAACAGGTGAGGGAGAAATGGACTTTTCTCTAAGTCTCATATGAAAATAGTGTGTGAATTTATGTAACTTCCATTTATTTTATTGAAAATAAATTAACTTTAAAATCTTATATTCCATAATCTCTGATTTAATGTTAAAGTGGAATACTTATAATTATTTTCACTAAAATTTTAAATTTTATTTATCATTTTCTTGTGTGTGTGTGTATGTGTGTGTGTGTGTGTGTGTGTGTGTGTGAGAGAGAGAGAGAGAGAGAGAGAGAGAGAGAGAGAGAGAGAGTGAGAGAGAGTAAGAGTATGTGTGTGTGTATATGTGTGAGGGTGTGTGTTTGTGTGTGTGTGTGTGTGTGTGTGTGTGTGTGTGTGTGTGTGTGTGTATGGTATATGAGTGGGTCATGCTTATGCCATAGAACATTGTGGAGGTCAATGGATAACATTTAGGAATCAGTTCTCTCCTACCAAGAGGAACCTGTAGATCAAACTAAAGTTGTCAGTCTTGGTCACAAGAACCTTTACCTGCTGAGCAGTCTTGCCAGCTAACAAATTGTTTTGAGTAAATATTAATTTTTATTTCATTTATTCTTACTCTGAGAATTTTATACATATATACAATGAATCATATCAATACTTCATTTCCCTCCTCTAGCTTCTCCAGGGACTACTGAATAGGCTCCCTTTCCTAACTTTATGTTCTTTCCTTTTTTCTCCTTTTTCCTTTTGCTAGTAACTACTAAGTCCAATCAATACTGCTCATATGCATGGATGTGAGGCTGCACACCGCAACAGTGGATACTTTGTTAAAGAATATGTTTTCCCGTCCCTAACAGCTTATACTTAGAATGTTGCCATTGTTAAAATTCTCCTTAAAAGCACATTTTTTTTCCTGCTGATGAAATTGGTGCCCCTAAAAGATAAAATGGTTCAGTAATTAAGAGTACTTGCTGCTCAGTCATGAGTCATTCCGATCCCACTGGAGACTCACAAAGGCCTGTAACTACAGCTGGATGGGATGCAGTGCCCCCTTCTGGCCTCTGTCGGTGCCCAGAAACATATGAGTGCAGACACTCACAGAGACGCACATACACACAAACGTGTAAATAAAAAAAAAATCTGCCGGGCGGTGGTGGCGCACGCCTTTAATCCCAGCACTCTGGAGACAGAGCCAGGTGGATCTCTGTGAGTTCAAGGCCAGCCCGGGCTACCAAGTGAGTCCCAGGAAAGGCGCAAAGCTACACAGAGAAACCCTGTCTCAAAAAAACCAAAAAAAAAAAAATATTATTGCATTATGGTTATTGTAATATTTTCACTTCATCAATAATGAGGAGAAATTATTTAACATAAAACCACTCTGCACAATGTCACTTATGCTTTGTGTTCATTCCTTGTGCCATTTGTTTGTGTGGTTTTCAAGACAGTCTCAGACAACTGAGGCTAGCTTTGAACCACTAATCCTCTATCTCTAAAGTGTTGAGAGTATAGGCATACACCACCATACGCAGCTAACCTTTGTTTACATTCTTAAGATTTTCTAGTCATTTCCAGCCTATGAGAGGAATATGAAACTTTTAACTATAATTAAATGTTTTATTTTTCAAAGTAACTGTTTATAAATTTTATTTCCAGTGATGTCCTAAGCTTAATAGCTGTATAATATTGTACTTCATTAAAAAAACTAAACTTTGCATAGCCTTTACCATATTTTTAAAGTGCTAAATTTTATTAACGTAACTAATGTCATATTTAACAATCTATAGATAACATTTTGCAGTCTGAATTATTTATAATTGTCTAAATTTCTAGGAAAAATTACAAAGTATGGAAAAGTCCACTGTGGCCCTCATCTGTCTGTTGATTCTCTGCCATAGAATTATGTTACTGTGACCTTTACCATGTCACTTGATGAGGCATTTTGTAAATGGGCCTCACTGTAAGAGTTTGGATGGCTCAGTTGGGGTAATTAAATGTGAGTTGATGAGTTTTATGGATTGATGCACAAGTTTTAACCACTGTGAGCTTTACTTTGGTCTCATTTCAGCTGTGAGTCTAGAAAGTCCTAGAAAATTGGTATTCTCACAGCCTGCATCCTAAACTAAGAATGATTTGGAGGAGTGGTCCTGCAGTAGGAGTGAACCTGCAATCTACATGGACATCCATATCACCAAAAGTATAGATTAGGGTTAGTTTGTTCCTACAACTTAAGTGCACTGATACTTGGAATTCCTAGATCAAAGGCTGTGATTATTATAGTGAATATATACTGATATACTGAACTGCTTTCCAAAATACTTTACAAAAATGTACATGAATTCTAGCCAAGCGTGAATACATTAGTTTTCCTACATCTACTCTGGGTAAGGTAAGCTGCTATAAATTTTAAGAGACTAGGCACTGTAAAGGAGGAAGCTCTTATAACCAATTCATTACAGAATTTGTTTGGGTTGGGGCTATGTTGTTGGGGGATTTTACTTTGTACTTTTCTCTTTTGGGATTCCACCACCCAGCTCCCAAATAAATCATACATGGAGTTTTATTCTTTCTTATAAATGTCTGACCTTAGCTTGGCTTGTTTCTAGTCAGCTTTTCTTTACTTTAAATTATCCTGTCTACCTTTTGCCTCTGGGCTTTTACCTTTCTCTTACTTTTGTGAATCTTACTTTCACTCCTACTCTGTGGCTGGGTGGGTGGCTAGCCCCTGGGGTCTTCCTCTCCCATCCTCTTGCTCTTTCTTTTCCTCCCAGATTTTTCCTCCTCTTTATTTGCTCTGCCTGCCAGGCCCACGTATCCTTTCTTCTACCTCACTATTGGCCATTCAGCTCTTTATTAGACCATTTGTGGTGATATATTGTGTACCCCAATATATTGTGTACTCTAATGAACTTATCTGGGGATCAGAGGACAGAGCCAACCACTAGACTAGACATAGAGGCCAGACAGTAGTTGCACACACCCTCAATCCTATCACTTCAGAGGCAGAGGTCTGTCTGGATCTCTGTGAGTTCAAGGCCACACTGGGAACAGAGACAGGCAGTGGTGGCACACATCTTTAATCCCAGCACTTGAGATATCATGCCTTTGCTTGAAAAGCACACATGCCTTTAATCACAGGAAGTGACATGATTGGGTGGAAAATGGTATATAAGGTGTGAGGAGACAGGAACTAAGCAGCAGTTCAACTGATACCCTCAGGGGTGAGGACTCAGAGGGTTTCAGTCTGAAGATTTGTGGAAACAGGATTGGCTGAGGAGTTGGTGAGGTGAGGTTTGATGTGGCTTGTTCTGTTTCTCTTATCTTTCAGCTTTCACCCCAATATCTGGCTCTGGCTATTTTTTTTAATTAATTACACTTTGTAAGATTCCTGTTACAACTATCAGGTGTTTTAGACAGGCACTGTAACATAGCTTTACAGAGTTAAACAAATGCAACATAAAAGAATGCAACACATCTTTGCATAATTAAAACAAATGTTCCAGAGCATAAACAAATGTAACACACCTTAAAATAATACTTTCCAACAGGGGTACAGTTAGGAGGTAGTGCTGGAATGCAATATTCCCTCTATTAAGAAGAAACAAAACACTTATGCCTGTATGAAGAAAAAAAAATGGAACCTTAGAAAACACAATTAATAACTGCAGAGACTAGCTATATTTCTAAGGATATGTATGACACTTTTCATATAGTAACATTAATTTTGATATTTAAATAAGAAAATGCTTTTGAAACTGTGTCTACATGGTTACAACTAGGTTACAACTGAAAGTTATAAGCTGACTACCAATATGCTACTGTCCTTATTAACTGGATGAAGCAGATAAATCAGGCATGGGAATTAGCTTTCCCTTTTACTTTTAGTGCCTTCAATCAGATTAAAAAATGTATTCTTCATTATCATATAGTTCATTCACAGCTTAGCAGCCTCAGCATACATTAGGAAAATCAGACTCTATGAAGGTCACATCCAGATTCACAAATCTGTTCGAATCGTTTGACTGATCAGCAGCCAGGTTGTTCTATCAGCCAGACATCAGTCAAAAATGCGCCAGTCAAAATAAAAACTCGCAAGGATTTTTTAAATTAAAACTGTGATTTCACCTTTGGCTTTCTCATTTTGCTCTTTTTATTTTTTCATTCTTTAAAAATATGTTTTACAGCTGTCCATTTTACATGCAATATTTACTGATTCTAAATGTCACAACTAGAATGGTGAGTTCTGGTAGTCAGTTACCATAACCAGGATAATGACACAGAACCCTCATCTTTCTCTCACACCTTCTCATTGTTCATCTTGGTCATCGCCAATCTATTTTCTTGACTGCTGTCTTGTCTATTGTAGTAGATACAGACAGAATTGAGATATATTTAGTCTATATTTCAGATTTCCTTATGGTAGCATGCTTCTTTTTAGACTCATCTATATGGTTAACAAAGGTTATAAAACCTATGTTAGATTACCAACATCTTTCTCTCACTAGTTATCTTTTAACAATGATATACAAGATGGAAAAGTCTTAGTTAACCATTTTACCATATCTCACACTCATCATTCTTCCTGTAGGATGGAATTTCCAATGGGTACCACATTTCTCCATTGCAAAATTTGGCCATAACTTTCTTCTACTGCTGGTCTGGTTGTCATTAATTCTTTCAGCATATTGACCTTAAAATGTTCGTTTTTCATTGATGTTTTACTAGTTTAAGAACTTTTAACTAAAGTTTTGTTGTCCTTTTACTTTTTTATCAAGTCTTGAATGATACACATTCTCTGGCTTCTGAATGCTTAGTTTCTGCTAAGACTTTGGGGATGTATTTTAAATGCCTTGATATACATGAAAGTGCCTTTCTCTCTGGTGGCTGCTTTTAGGATCAGCACCTTTCAGAAATTTGGTTAAATGCAATTAGGAGTCTTCTTTGAGACAGTGTTTCTCTGAGTGTGTAGCCCTGGCTTTGTTGGAACTCTCTCTGTAGACTAGGCTGGCCTCGAACTCACAGAGATCCACCACCCTCTGCCTGTCGGAGTGCTGGGATTAAAGGCATATGCCACAACTGCTCAGCGAGATGAGGAGTCATTTATTTATGTTTGTTGGCTTGTGGCTGGTGAGGATTTGGATTTATAAAGGCCACAGTTTTGTCATATTTGAAAAACTTTATCTATTTTTTTCTTCGAATTTCTTTCCTTTAGCTCATATAATAAGTACAATACTTATTATTGTCTCATTGAATATTAGTATTTGGTTAGTTGTTCCACAGATTTTTCTTGTCACTCATTTAGCATCATTCATATTGTTATACTTAGAATTCAATGATCTTTTCTTTTGCCAGTTGCTAATGTTATCTCTTGTGCTTTTTATTAAGGTATTGTACTTTTATCTCAAGGAGATGTCTTTTCGATTTGGTTTTCTGCTAACTCAGTCCCAGTTTTTTAAGACACCCTTCTGAAAATATTTTCTTTGGATATTTTATATTTTATGGGGTCTTCGTATTCATCTGATAAAATACTGACTGCCTTACCACTGTGTTAAGCTCCTGGACCTTGTGCTCCTTTCTTTTTTAATTCTTCCCCTAGCCATAGGTAGTTTCTCATACAAATCTGCATTTGAGTATTTAACATGAAATAAGGAGAACCCTGCTAAAGAATCCAGAGATCTCTAAGTGTCTTTGCTACCCAGTGCTTGGTATTACAAGTTGAAGATATTTTGTTTTCCCAATATTCATCTTCTAAATTCTCCATACAATGCAACGTTCAAACACTCTATATATTAGGTACTTTTCTTGATAAAATACCATGACCAAAGCAATCTAGAAAGAAAGCATTTATCTTAGGCTTGTGTCTTCAGATACTTAGGGCCTAGGTTAACAGAAAGAAGGCGCAGTGATAAGGACATTTGAGAGCTCACGTCTTGACCCACAAACAGAAGACAGAAAGCACACAGGGAGAAGCACGAGTCTTCTGAAAGCCTGCCTCCAATGAACTGAACAACCACCTCCAACAAGGCCACACCTCCCAATCCTTCCCAACAGTTCCATCAACTGGGGATGGAATATTCAAACATATGAGCCCAGGGGTTCATTCGATTCACAGTCAAATAACCATGTTGCACTACAGAAATATCTTCTAATCCCCCCTCACCTCCCCACCCCCCGCCGGAAACTCCTAGTGAAATCTGGGTCGCATTTAACTTTGCTCCTTCTATCCAAGGATCCTACCAACAGTTGCTATCCTAAGTTTGGAAAATGAATTTTTTATATTTTATTTCCCATTTTCTAGTTGAAGATGCTAAAGAGTAAGTTCTATTTCTGTAGCTTACTTGGCTTCATAGTGTATTGCTGAGTGATTATTAATTTTATTTTAATTTTAATTAATTAAATTTGTCTTTTGACAATTCACAATGCTCATGTACACAATAAATAATGGCATACAAAGGTATGATTATTTTTATCCACTAATCTATTATCTTTAGTATAAATTGTAATAATATTTTGACATGACAAACATTGTACAGTCTACAATTATTTGAAAAATTATCAATATTTATATAATGAGTTTGACATTTTAATGTAAATTATAGCTGACTGTAAATTTAAATGATGTTATTGGAAAATCAAACACAGCCAAACAACAGTTTTCCTTTGGGCTCTATTCAGAATGAGCTCCTCAGACAGTGAGTCACTACAAACTTCCTTAGAGTGTCAGTGTTCTAAGAGTACGTAAATCTTGATGGGAGAATTGAATTTGGGTTCCATGTTATGAACCATTACTGACTTCAGCCTACCTATCTATTTATTGATCTGTCTGTCTGTCTGTCTGTCTATCTGTCTATCATCTATCTGTCTATCCATCAGCTATATTTCTATTATCTATCTAGCATTTTAAAATCTCAATGAAATGCTATAGTAGAATGTTGTCAATCTTTGCATTTCTACAATTGCAATTCTTTAAATACTTTTTTGTTCTTTTAATCATTTATTTTTATATGTACTTTAATATAATTGTATCATTTTTTCCTTCCCTTTCCTCCCTCCAATCTCTCCCATATAACCATCTTGCTCGATTTCAAATTCATGTCCTCTATTTTTATTATTTGTTGTTACAGACATATACATATATGTATATTCCTAAATATATAAATACAACCTGTTCAGTTTGTTTGTTATTTCTACATATAATTTTGGCGCTGATCATTTAATTTTGGATAAAGCATTGGTGTGCATTTCTCCTGCTTTTCAGTAATCCTTAGTTGACAGCAGTTGTCTTTGCAAAAGACAAACCATTACAGAAAACTGTAACCAGTCAAAATGCAGAATTGTGGATTCTAGTCCCAATGGATACATGCATTTTAAAATGATTTTACTTCACAAGAAAAATTCGTTTTCAAAGACACAGCATGTTATTTGCTATAATTTCACCTAATTTAAGTATTTCCCTTTATTCATTCTTTCCCTCCTTTAATCATTTCTCTAATTAACAAGACATTTTCAAAATAATGCTGGATTTTAACCTGTGGCACAAAACTCCCATAGCAGCCCCTACAAACTGTTGCTCATCACCATCATCCTCTGATCCCTCCCAGCTACTTGTGGATAGCTAGTGGACCCTATTTGGATATATTCATTTGCAATTTGACAAATTTCACTGATCAATCGATTGATTCACCAATTTAGTCATAAAAGTTCTAAATTACACTTTCTTTTGATGATATTATATATAAAATACTAAGGCAGTACCATTTGTTTGTTTATTTGTTTTTCTAATACATTATCAGCAAATAGAAAATTAAGAATTAATGATAGAATGACAGGGAACTATGAGGTGACTTACTTTTCAATATAAAAATAAGAAAGCAAGTTCAGATCCTAGAACCCATATAAAAACCAGGTTGGCATGGAAGTCAGCCTATAGCCCCAGTAGTTGAGATGAGAAGACAGGAAATCCTAGAAGCATTTTTGGCCAGGCTAGCCAAAAGGTAAGTTATTGGTTCAGTAAGACACCCAGTCTCAATATACCAAGTGACAGGTGATCAAGAAAGGCTTATAACATCAACTTCAAACCTGTACATACACATATATACCCACGCACACATTAATATATATACACATATGTACCCACACACATGTTAATGTACATACACATATGTGTACCCACGCACACGTTAATGTACATACACATATGTACCCACACACACGTTAATGTACATACACATATGTACCCACGCACACATTAATGTACATACACATATGTACCACACACATGTTAATGTACATACACATATGTACCCACGCACACGTTAATGTACATACACATATGTACCCACACACGTTAATGTACATACACATATGTACCCACACACATGTTAATGTACATACACATATGTACCCCCACACACGTTAATGTACATACACATGTGTACCCCCGCACACGTTAATGTACATACACATATGTACCCACACACATGTTAATGTACATACACATGTGTACCCACACACATGTTAATGTACATACAAAAATGCAGACTCAACAAAGAAAAAAGAATACTCGGTAATATATATAAAAACAATAATTATTCTAATCCAGCTATACTATTTACTTCTCTGATATAAAATTACAGTCACTCTTTATTACTCAGTTTGAAAATAAATGTTTCTACAAATGGCTGATAACTTGACGTGAAATTGGTGGCACTATTAGTATTATTACTAAATTCCTCATTCTGAAGATGAGCGTTAATTGTCAACTTAAATGGATCAAAAATCATTTGAGAATTAGGTTTTGGGGTATGTCTCTGCGGGTTTGTCTGGATTTAGTTCACTGAGGTTGGAATATCTGCCCATTATTGGTGTTGCCATTCACTGGCTAAAATCTTGGACTGTGTAAATGGAGAAAGGGAACCAAGACTTGAGTTTGCATTCACTGTTCTTTTCTGACTTCAGAGATAATGTAATCAAGCTCCTGACATTTTCACTCCACACCATGCTGGTCTGTAGCTTGAACTGTGAACTAAAACAAAGCTTTTCTTCTTCAAGGCATGATATGATGCTTTGTCTTCCTATTCTATCACAGCAGAAAAAGAAGATACTCAGCTACCTCTCAAAGCATGGTTAGTTCCATGAGAACAGTAATTGACCATTTGATCTTATGGGCTCAGAATCATACACAGAATATTTAAGAAACAAACATGGACTGTTTGGTTCATAACAATATTCAATAGGTGGTACAAATTAAAATACTGTTACACATCAATCAAAAAATTGATATTGGATATGGCAGAGCAGTTAAAAAAGTTTTGTTAGAAAAGACAAAGAATTATCAAAAGCAATAAATAAGATACAGTTATATAAAGAACACCACAATGTCCTACAGAAAGATCTATGAGCAGACTTGAAAATAGAAACCAAAATACCAGGTAGGAAAATAAGAAAATTGACCTAATGTAGTGGAAGATACATTTGTGAGATTACAAGAAAGTATTGAATATGTTTTGTTACTCCATTGCCATACTTGGTACACTAACTGCATTAGACAACAAACTTCTTTTTGTTTGTTTGTTTGTTTTTTGAGACAGAGACTCTGTATAGAGCTGACTGTACTTCAACTAGCTCTGTAGAACAGGCTGGCCTCTAACTCAGAGATCTGCCTGCCTCTGCCTCCTGAATGCTGTTATTAAAAGCATGTAAAACTACAGCTTGGTTGAGTTAATTTATTAATATGATTCCATTTTTGCACATTTGCACTCTTCTCCAACAACAAAGGGACTCCTTGAAAAATCCAAATGTACTCTCTATTTTTAATTTATCAGTTTCTGGAAATAACTAGGTTTACCATACAGTAGAAATACGGGAAACTGAAAAATGGCCTAGTATTGTGACATGATTGTTCTGGTCTGCCTGCTGTGCTGCTGTGGTCATCTAACCCTCTGGGTACTCAATCTCTGGACCTGCCTCAAATTGCATCACCACTTGTTTCTTCCACTTTTATCTCCATTGGTGGAGATATCAGAAAGAATGGGGTCTTACAATCAACAGAAAGGCAAGAAAATTACACATGTATTCTAGATAGACAGCTTAAACTACAGTGATGTTCATGGGAGGAAGGAAGAAAGGCTAGTTCAGGAAGATAGTGCATGGAAGAACTGATGATACTCAACACCATTCAGGACTGTGGTGGTGATAAGACAAATGATGGTGTGGCTGGATGATTATGGTAGTGGAGTAAAAACTGACCTGAAAGGGCCAAGAGACAGACTTTGTTCCACTGAAGGTGATGACATATCATTCAAAAGGAGTGATGTAGCATTCAATAATTTCTGAGGAGAGAAAGAAGTTCAGGAGAGAAATAGTGTCAGGAGAGAGGAACCATCTGTGTACAGGTGATAATTGAAGTTACAGGACACTTTTCAAGAGACTGCAAGATCAAGAAAAAGTGATTTCTACATTTTAATATCAAATACTTCATCCATCCAAATTGAAAAAAATAATTCGGCTTTGCTTTATTAATTGAATACTTTTCTGTAAAAGCTGAGTGTAAGTCAGAATACTCACAGAAGCTGCACCTTTCACAAGAGGCACCATGAAGAAGGAAGAAAATTGTGTCCCATGAGAGGTATCTTACAACAGAAATGGCGAGTGCCAATTACTGCCACAGTACACATAAGGCCTATCATTCATAGGAGAACATGAACCACGGGCATTTCAGATGTTTCTGGAAAGAAACAGGAATTCATTTCCAAAATCAAATTCCACGAGGTATAATCAGGAAATGAAGTTTGCATAGCAGCAGAAAAGTAGACACATAAGGACACAATCATGGGGATGGGAGACAAAGGAGGGCTCATTCTGTAGCCATAGAATCTTTCTTTGTTTAAAAATTTTTCCATTTCTTTTTTCATTGTCCTACTGAAATTTTTTGTATTATCAGGAATCCATTGCCAGGAGTTTTTATGTTTGCATAAATAAGCAATTATTTTAAAGATCCCTTGAATCCATGTGAATAATTTTGTATATATAGATTAGAAACAGGCATATATATATATATATATATATATATATGTAATTTTCTATATAATCTATTTATAGGTAATTCTATATATGTAATCTTCTAGGTTTGGGGTTGTAAGGTATAAAAATGTTTTATTTAATAAAAAGACTTCCTTTGGAATAAAGTGATAACACAATAGGTCACAAAACATGTCTTAGTTAATGGCCATACATCGTTTTCAACATCTTATTATGAAAAAGTCAAATAAACTGAAACATAGATGAACAATGGTAATAAATATTCACATACTTTCACTCTACAGTAAATAATTGTACATGTATTGCATGTTTACTTTAAATGTTTATTTTTCTTCCTGAAGTTGAAAATTTCTTTCCCTCCTTAGAATACACCTCATTTAAGGTATTGTCAAACTATTTTATTTTGGTAGTATTTATAAAATCTTTCTTTTTTCCTTTTTGATTGGTCACATTATTGGTTTTATTTGCAACTACAGTAATTGATTTCGTCTTGGCAGATGCATTCAAATTTATGTATGATTCCAAACAAACATCACAAAGCAACTCATTAGTGAAGTCTACTGTTATCCAATGGTTCTGATTCTGGGGAATCTTTGTCCTGTATATTATCATTTTTGCATTCTTTTTATTTTATTTCTTATTTTTGTATTTATTGGATTTTTGATTAAAAAAATCATCCATTCAGTATAATTTGACCATATTTCTTCTCTCCCACCTCCTTCTACATCCTCTCTATCTACCCAAATTCATGATTTATGTTCTTTCACTCAAAGAAAAACCCAAAATAAAATAAAATAAACCCACCAAAATAATTATATATATATATATATATATATATATATATATATATCGGGCACTTAAAATCATGCAGTTTGCTTTGTCTTGGCCAACTACTTCTGATATTAGTAAAAGTTCACTAGATAAAAGAGTAACAGTTCATTGGATTTTTCCTTTCCCAGAAAAGTTCAATTGCAAATAGTTTCTTCATTTCTTCATTATGGGTGGGACTTTGTACCCACTTCCTTCCCTCAGTGCTGAGACTTTGTCTGATATGAACTTGTTCTGGTCTTGTGCGTGGTGCCACAATCACTGTGAGTTCACATATACATCAGCTCTGTTGTGTCTGGAAGGTCCTGTTTCCTTGGAGTCATCCTGTACCTTTGGGTTTTAAAATGTTTCCACCTTCTCTTTAGCATACATTCCTAAACCTTGAGGGAAGGGGTTTGATAAAGACATCCCATTCAGGGATGCGTAATTCAAAGAACCTTCTGCATTGTCCAGTTCTGTGTCTCTATGTTAATTGCCATCTACTGTCAGTAGAAGGTTCTCTGATGAGAGGCAATGCTCTCATCTACGGTTATAGCAGTATGTCATTAAGAGTAATTTTATTGCTATGCTCCCTTAGCAGAATAATAGGCCCATGACCTATCTAGTCAGGCCACTTGGCCATGTTAGCAGTGTCCGGTACGGGTTCACCTCACGAAATAAAAAAAGTGATTGGTTATGTCCATAATATTTATGCCACTATTGCACAAGTATATCTTGTAGTCAGGTTGCTATTGTAGGTCACAGAATTCGTAGTTGGGTGATATTGATAATTACTGTTGTGCTGGTAGTATACATAGTACCTTCCAGTTCCATGAATGCCAGTGGGGATTGGGGTAGTTTGAATGAAAATGTCCTCCATAGCCTTATTGGGAGTGGCACTGTTGGGAGGTGGAGCCTTGGTGGAGGAAGTGTGTCACTGTGGTGGACTTTGAAGTTTAGATACTTGAGCCAGGCTCAGTCTCTCTCTTTTCCTGCTGCCTTCAGATTCAGATGTAATACTCTCAGCTATGTTTCCAGCACTGTGTCTTTCTGCATGTCTCCATACTTGATGCCATGACAATGGACAATAATGGACTAAATCTCTGAACTATAAGCTAGCCCCAATTAAATGTTTTCCTTTATAAGAGTTGCTGTGATCATGTCTCTTTGCAGCAATAGAAACCATAACTAAGACAGGGATGAAGGTTCTAGCTGAGCATTAGCTTAGATTCTCTGTGTTTGATGACATCAGTAAGTGATACCTTCATCAATACACCTTACCTCAGGTTGTAACCAATAACATCTGCAATATCCTTTGATATTTGGGTGCATCTTTGGAAAACTTTTAGCTTACTCTTCAATAAAATGTAACTCTTTTTCCTGGTACTAGAGGTTTTATTTGGTAACATAAGGTATCTATTTGGGGAATTGTTTCCTACATTATACCATGACTCCATTTAAATTCCTTTCATATATGTATGTATTTAAGACACTTCTGTAGTAGTAGATTTCCATGTGGCTTTTAGGAAGGCCTTCAGTTGTTCTTCCTCATTTTCTTTCCTTCACAAGACCTCCATTCCTCTTCTCCATTTATATCCATATTCTACTTTCCTCTTTATCTCTTTATAATACTGTATTATATTTCTCTTTCCTTGGAAGATTTCTTCTTCCTCCCTGGTCCCTTACAAGGTACCTAACCTCTGTGGTTTTTCTAACTGAAGCACACATATCTAAAGTTTAAAGGCTAAAATCCACACGTAAGAGAAAACATGTATCTGGGTTAATTCACTCAGGATTGTTGCTTACAGCTTGGTTTTTGTTACTTGAAAATTTTGTAATTTTGTATTTTTTAACAGCAAAATAATACTTCATTATATACGTGTACTGCATTTTCATTATTTATCCATCAGCTTCTGGACATTTAGGCTGCTTCCATTTTCTGGCTACTATGAATAGAACAGCCATGAATGTGGATGAGCAAGCTATCTCTTCAGTACTACGTAGAGTCCTTTGGGTATATGGCCAAGAGTGTTATAGCTGATCTTGTGGCAGATCTAATTTTGGATTTTGGAAGAACCTCTGTACTGATTTCCAGAGTGGCTGTACCAGTTTTCATTCCCACAGCCATGAGTAAGTGTTGCCCTTTCCCTGAATCACTGCCAGGATGCACTGTAATTCATTGTATTGATTTTGGCCATTCTGACTGGAATAAGATGAAATCTCAGGATAGCCTTTTAATTTGTCTTTCCCATTTGGCTAAGGATATCAAGTAGTTTTTTTTTTTTTGTGTGTGTGTGTGTGTGTGTGTGTGTGTGTGTGTGTGTGTGTGTGTGTATGTGTGTGTGTGTACCATTTGTGTTCCATCATCCTATACTCCATTTTTAAATTATGTTGTTTTCTTTATATACCTTAGATAGTAATAGTCTGTCATATGTAAAATTGGTAAAGATATTTTCCCCATGATGTAAGCAGCCACTTTGCTCAAATGATTGTGTCCTTTATATACAAAAGATCCTTTGCTTTGTGAGGTCCCATTTATTAATTGTTTGACTCAATTTCTGTGTTGTCAGGATACTGTTCAGAAAGGTCATTCTTATGCCAATGAGTTCAAGTGAGTTCCCTACATTTCTTGTTTTTTTTCCCCATACATAAATAAGCAAAGATACATTTTGCACAATTTTTTCCTGACACATATATATTAAAACATAAATTGTTCTGTATATTGATTATTTTCTTCTCTAGCAATAAATACCAGCAATCGCTTCATGCCAATAAGTAGAAATCCTTTTCATTCTTTTGTATGTTCATGTAAAATCCAATAGTGCAACATACAATTTTATATCCAAATAATAAATCATAGTTTATCTAACTAAACAGCTTGTAATGGATATCTAGATTACTTTTAATTTCACAGAAGTAGATATCTAGGGTTGATTTCTTAGAGGCCACAATTCCTGGTTAAAAAAAGGCATATATAATTATTTAAACTATGATAACTCCATGGAATTGGTACTGCTCTTGTTCTTTTCAACCACTGGACTGTTTATGATCCCTACCACTAGAGTATCTTTTCAAACTTTGTAAGTTTTGACAATCCTATAGATGAGAAATTATGATTTATTGTAGTTTTCATTGGTGTTTCTTAAAATGAGAATGATTATTTTTTCATATATTTGACAATTCATATGTTTTGGGACTTGCATCTCCTATCCTAAGCCTGTACGACTGAGGCGGGCCCCAATGTTTTAAGTTAATCTTGATATTCTGTGTCCTGCAATGATAGGTTCAGAGGTTGTGGTGGTTTGAATGAAAATGGCTCCTGTAGACTCATAGGAAGTGGCATTATTGGAGGTGTGGCCTTGTTGGAGGAAGTGTGACAGTGTGGGGGTGGGCCCTGAGGCTTCAGATGCTCAAGCTAGGTTCAGTGTCTCACTTTCTTCTTGTTACCTGCCAATCTAGATGTAGAACTCTCAGCTACTTCTCCTGCCTGCATGCTGCCATGCTTTGTGCCATGACTATAATGGATTAAACCTCTGAACTATAATCCAACCCCAACTAAATGTTTTCCTTTATAAGAGTTGCCATGGCTGAGTGGTAGTGGCACAGGCCTTTAACTCCAGCACTTGGGAGGGAAAGACAAATGAATCTCTGTGATTTTGAGGCCAGTCTGGTCTACAGAGCAAGTCCCAGAACAGGATCCAAAGCTACACAGAAAAACATTGTCTCGAAAAAAACAAAAACAAAACAGACAAACAAAAAAGACTTGCCATGGTCATGGTGACTCTTCACAGCAATAAAAATTCTAAGTTTCAAGAGGTCCCATTTATTAATTGTTGCTCTCAGTGTCTGTGCTACTGGTGTTATATTTAGGAAGTGATCTCTCATGCCAATGTGTTCAAGACTACTTCCTGATTTCTCTTCTATCAGGTTCAGAGTAACTGGATTTATGTTGAGGTCTTTGATCCACTTGGACTTAAGTTTTGTGCATGGTGACAGATATGGATCTATTGCAATCTTCTACATGTTGACATCCAGTTATGCCAGCACCATTTGTTGAAAAAGAGTAAGGAAAGAAAGGCTGTGGCTATTTAAATGAGACTGAGTTTAGCTGCTAGATGACTTGTCAGGAGGATGTACTAAGGGAACTCCAGTATTCAGACTTGAAAAGGCTTTATTCTTGAGTCA
>CABHPQ010166214.1:23206-56258 GCA_902168405.1 Peromyscus aztecus
CCCCATTCCCATCTCCTCCAGGGCAAGGACTCCCCTGGGGATTCAGCTCAACCTGGTAGATTCAGTCCAGGCAGCTCCAGTCCTCTCCTCCCAGGCTGAGCAAAGTGTCCCTGCATAGGCCCCAGGTTCCAAACAGCCAGCTCATGCACTAAGGACAGGTCCCGGTCCCACTGCCTGGGGGCCTCCCAAACAGTTCAAGCTAATCAACTGTCACACTTATCCAGAGGGCCTGATCCAGTTGGGGGCTCCTCAGCTATTGGTTCATAGTTCGTGTGTTTCCATTCATTTGGCTATTTGTCCCTGTGCTTTTTCCAATCATGGTCTCAACAATTCTCACTCATACAATCCCTCCTCTTTCTCGCCAGTTGGACTCCTGGAGCTCCACCTGGGGCCTGGCCATGGATCTCTGCATCTGCTTTCATCAGTCATTGGATGAGGTTTCTAGCACGACAATTAGGGTGTTTGGCCATCCTATCACCAGAGTATGTCAGTTCGGGCTTTCTCTCGACCATTGCCAGTAGTCTATTGTGGGGGTATCTTTGTGAATTTCTGGGGACCTCTTCAGCACTATGCTTCTTCCTATTCCCATGGGGTCTTCATTTATCATGGTCTCTTTTTCCTTGTTCTCCCTCTCTGTTCTTGATCCAGCTGGGATCTCTCGCTCCCCTAAACTCTCTTTCCCTCAACCCTCCCCTTCATTACTCCCACTCACATCCAGGTTGTCCATGTAGATCTCATCCATTTCTCTGTCACTGGGCAATCCCTGTGTCTTTCTTAGGGTCCTGTTTTCTAGGTAGCCTTCCTGGAATTGTGAGTAACAGTCTAGTCATCCTTTGTTTTACATCTAGTATCCTCCTATGAGTGAGTACCTATGTTTGTCTTTCCGAGTCTGGGTTACCTCACTCAGGATGATTTTTTCTAGATCCACCCATTTGCCTGCAAACCTCATGATGTCATTGCTTTTCTCTGCTGAGTAGTAGTCCATTGTGTATATGTACCACATTTTATTTATCCATTCTTCAGTTGAGAGGCATCTAGGTTGTTTCCAGGTTCTGGCTATTACAAATAATGCAGCTATGAACATAGTTGAGCATGTGTCCTTGTGGTATGATTGAGCATTCCTTGGGTATATGCCCAAGAGTGGTATAACTGGGTCTTTGGGGAGATTGATTCCCAGTTTTCTAAGAAAGCACCATATTGATTTCCAAAGTGGCTATACAAGCTTGCATTCCCACCAACAGAGGAGGAGTGTTCCCCTTGCTCCACATCCTCTCCAGCATAAGCTGTCTTCAGTGGTTTTGATCTTAGCCATTCTGATGGGTGTAAGGTGGTATCTCAGAGTCATTTTGATTTGCATTTCCCTCATGATTAGGGATGTTGATCAATTCCTTAAATGTCTTTCAGCCATTTGTTCTTCCTCTGTTGAGAATTCTCTGTTTAGCTCTATAGCCCATTTCTTAATTGGACTGTTGGGCATTTTGAAGTCTAATTTCTTGAGTTCTTTATATATTCTAGATATCAGCCCTCTGTTAGATGTGGGATTGGTGAAGAACTTTTCCCATTCTGTAGGCTGTCACTTTGTCTTGTTGACTGTGTCCTTTGCTCTACAAAAGTTTCTCAGTTTCAAGAGGTCCCATTGATTGATTGTTTCTCTCAGTGTCTGTGCTACTGGTGTTATATTTAGGAAGTGATCTCTCATGCCAATGCGTTCAAGACTATTTCCTACTTTCTCGTCTGTCAGGTTCAGAGTAACTGGATTTATGTTGAGGTCTTTGATCCACTTGGACTTAGGTTTTGTAGACGGTGACAGATATGGATCTAATTGTAGCCTTCTACATGCTGACATCCAATTATGCCAGCACCATTTGTTGAAGATGCTTTCTTTTTTCCATTGTGCAGTTTTGGCTTCTTTGTCAAAAATTGTATGTTCATAGGTGTGCGGATTAACTTCAGAGAGATATTTGATTATAAAAGCTACTGGGTTAAATCAATATGTATATTTTAAAGGTATTTCAATTTCAAAATTTTTGTCTGAGAATATGTTGCATTGGAAAAGAGGTTCTGCTCTTGGTTCCACAGAAGATGAGAATTTGTGGTTTGCTTCCAGACAAATATGGTTTGATCAAGGAAGACCCCCTGAAAAGTCTCCAATGACATCATGGCCCTGATCATCCAACATCCAAAATCAGCTTCAAAGCAATTGACTGAGATGATCCATCTTCACAGATTCTACAGCCAAGATTTAACTATAATTATTAATTTTCTCAGGATCTCCATAAGATTACCAGTGCCTTCCATCAGCAGGAAGTAGTATAAGAAACTACACCCACATTCCCAAAAAATGGATTATGGATGTTTGTCTATTTTTAGATTGTTGGTTGCAAATTGTTATTGGTCATAGTCAAACTCTTTCTAAAAGAAGAAAGGAGGATATGATATAAAAATATCGGATGTAGATATGATAGGATGAAAGGGTAGATTATTGAATCTACTTTTAAAGAGCAACAACTTGTTTGAAGTGTTTTACATTGCTATGGATTTTAGTTTATCGATACAAATTTAAAGGTAATTTTCTTATACTGTATGTATATTTATATTCTTGTTTAAAGTATTTTGTTTGTACAACTCATTTGAAATTGTAATGTATAGTTGAGAAATACAGATTAATAATTAGTCTTCTATGATAGTCAAACTTATAGTCATGTTAAGTTTTCTAGGTATACATAGATATATTTCAGATAATTGGGTAATCTTCAAACACTTCAAAGACCTACAGAATATGGCATTTAAAATGTTCTAAAAACTTAGACTTTTCTGGACAATGAGATATGTCTGCTCCTGGTAGCACCAATTACTTCAAGGAAGATGATGGGCACCCAAAACACATATGGAGTTTATCTTCTTCATGGCAAAAGTTAGCCATTTGGGCAAGAAACTGTTCTTTCCTGGACTGCTTGACAAACTGTCATATTAAACTGGACATGCAGGACCCATAAAAATGTGACCACTTAGCCAGGTGTTGGTGGCACATGCCTTTAATCCCAGCACTCGAGGGGCAGAGGCAGGTGGATCTCTGTAAGTTTGAGGCCAGCCTGGGCTACAGAGTGAGTTCCAGGAAAGGCACAAACTACACAGAGAAACCTGTCTCAAAAAAAAAAAAAAAAGGATGTGACCATTGAACTTTGCAAGGCGAGATGGTTCTTCAGGTTCCTGCTTCACAGAAAAAACTACCAGACATTATACAGTACACAGAGAAAAGTGACTGAGAGACTCTAGGCCTGTAGGCTGAAGATAGATGCCCCAACACTACAGACGAACTTTGGGTGACTGTCCAGGTAGCCAGCTGTCTCTGTCAGTCTAGATTTTTGGAAGTTGCTTACAATGCTCTTCCTGTTTACTTAGATAATATTGTATCCTTCTGAGTTCTTTGACGTAGTTGAAGACTAGATAGTTACAATTATGATTTTCCTTATGATAAAAGATAAATTAGATATAAAACCTTAAATTCACAAATATAGGATAGATAAAATATTTTGTTAATTTTACAAAATACAAATAGACTAGATATTGTAACTCTAATTCTTGATTAATAACTGTTTGTTATATGTAATTTTACTATGTTAAAATTAAAACCTTCCGTTTTAATTAAACAGAAAAGGGGGGGTGCTGTAGAATATTCTGTAAGGTGTGAATGTGTTGTTCTGATTGGTTGATAAATAAAACACTGATTGGCCAGTAGTCAGGCAGGAAGTATAGGTGATATAAACAGACAAGGAGAATTCTGGGAAGGAGAAGACTAAGTCAGAAGATACACAGAACATGTGGCAACATACCAATTAACAGAAATGGGCTGAGTTTAAGTGTAAGAGCTAGTCAGTGGTAGGCGTGAGCTAATAGCCAAGCAGTTTTAATTAAAAAAGAAAGAAAGAAAGAAAAAATTCTAACTAAGACAGTGATGAATAAACAGCAAGTTATGAAACAGCAAAGTCAATTTAGCGTAAGTTTATGCTTTATTGTTGTTAGAGTGGTTTAGATCATTACTTGTTTTAATATTCCAATTTGTGAGCTCATTTATACAGGTATAATGAAATATGAACACACCTATCCACATTTCTCCTTTTCAACTTCCCCTATATTTTCTTCAACACATTCCACCTAAATTCATGTCTTTTTGTTTTTTAAAGTCACTAAGTTTAGTTAGGCAGTCCATATTCACATAGGTGTGGGGCCATCCACTAGAGCATGGGCAACCTACAGGTGGCCATATTCATTTGCAATAAGTGATAGAACACATGGAGTTTAGATATTGTGATTAAACAAGATATAGGCATTCTGAAAAATCTCGCACTTAGCCAAATTATAAAAGAGAAGTTGAACTAATCCACTGAAAATTCTGGTAGCTCTGCTTTCAAATTTTTAAAATCACCCCAACTTTGAAAATGATTTGAAGACACCATATATTAACTGGTTCCTATGTGTGAATGGAAGGCACATCTTATACCTGTGAGATATCATCTGGATTAAGTTATCTTCTGAGGATGCCAATCAGGGCCCTAGATTAGGTTAATTGAGGAGGAAAGATGCACCTTTCCTGTGAGAAGCACCGTTCCCTGGGATAAGGGCTGGGACTGAATATAATCAAGTGACTTGAGCACTAGGGATCCACTCTTCTCTGCTTCCTAGCTGTAAATACAGTAGAACCAGCTGCCTTAGGTCATTGTGGTCATGACTTTCCTACTATGGTGGGTTGTCCTTTGCACTGTCAAACTCTAGTAAATCTTGTTTTTCTAAAAAATAAACAGAGGTATGTTTCACCTCCATGAACTAAAGAAATAGCATTGCAATAGAAGGTGTTATACTTCAAAACAGAAGACAGAAACTTGGTAGGAGGAAATTTAAGGATGCGGGGAGGTTAAATTTAAAGGCAAATTAATGTCAGGGTCTTCAATTTGATTCTATTGGTTCACATGTCAGTTTTTATGCCAGTATCAAGCTGTTTTTATTGCTGTAGCTCTATAGTAGAGCTTGAATTCAGGGTTCATGATGAATTCAGAGGTTGCTTTATTGTACAGGATTCTTTTAGTTATTCTGGGTTTTTTGTTTTTCCATATGAAGTTAAGTATTGTTCTTCCCAGCTCTGTGGAGAATTGTGTTGGGACTTTGATGGGGATTGCATTGAATCTGTAGATTGCTTTTGGTACAATTGTCATTTTTACTATGTTAATCCTATCCATGAGCATGGGGGATCTTTTCATTTTCTGATATCTTCTTCAATTTCTTTCTTCAGTGACTTAAAGTTCTTGTCATACAAGTCCTTCACTTGCTTAGTTAGAGTTACCCCAAGGTATTTTATATCATTTGTGGCTATTGCAAAGGGTAATGTTTCTCTGATTTCTTTCTCAGCCCATTTATCATTTGTATACAGGAAGGCTACTGATTTTTTTGAGTTAATCTTGTATCCTACCACATTACTGAAGGAGTTTATCAGCTGTAGGAGTTCCCTGAAAATGTAGAAAGCAGAAGACTGAGGAAAAGTTCATATTGAACTCCCTCCATGACAGAACATGTAGACAAGCTGAGTGGAGGGCAGCATGTGGCAAGGCTGGGTCTGGGATACAGCTCTAAATTTAACTTTTAACTGCATCTCCACTTAGAGGACTTTGCATTTGACTAACACTGTGTGGCATGCATATTGTTAACATGACAATAAAAATCACATAACATCTGATTCATTGTATTTGTCATAGGAATTTTTTTTTCTGACTGCTGATTTCATCTGTGAGCTAATCTGTGATGCTGAATTACACTAGAATACCACGTAATTACATGAAAATTACATGTAGATAACAATACTTAGTATTCTGCCTGAAACAAAATTATCACTCATCAGCTTCAGGTCCCACTACTTCCTCATAACTATAACTGATTGAAGCATACGTCCTTTTGATAGTTTACATTCTCTAAAGCTTAAGTTATTTAAAGCTGGGACATTTTTTCAGTGCCAAATACTCACTGAAATCCATATAATGTAAAATAATGCAGATTATGATATGTCACCAATTCCCCTTATTTGGGAGTCATGTGGAAATCTACTAAAGAAAAATTAAGATGACAGCAATATAAATCAATCCATTCAGTTCTATGACTTTTAAAACTTTCCCAAATATTCATCACAGTCAAATTTCTAGTTTTAGCATAATTTTTTCTATGCCAAAATTTCTGAAATGAATCCTAGAGGAAAACTTTTATATTTAGTAAGTTTCTTCTTCTGAGACATGCCTCAGCATGTGTTTAGATCTCCTAGCTCAGATCATAAGCTGTCTTGCACCTAGAAAAATGCACATAAACTTCTTAATTCTTCCTATCTCCTTTTTTATTTATTTTTTAACTGTAAAGAATTTTTATTTTCCATTGCATAAGGACATGAATATGCAGTGCATGCCCTTTGGAAGACTCCAAGGAATAGGAATTAGAGTTCTCAGGCTGGAGAGATAGCTCAGTGATTAAGAGTCCTGGCTGTTCTTCCAGAGGACATAGGTTCAATTTCTATCACCCATATGAGAGCTCACAACTGTCTACAAATCCAGTTCCAGGGTATTCAACATTTTCTTTTAGCCTCTCTGGGCACCAGATATACTCATGGTACAGGCAGAACATCCATATGCATAAAATACTTTTTTTTAAAGAAAATGATAGTTACATTTTTATGCTGCATAAAGGGTATAATATTAAGGGGAAAACAAAATACCATAGAATAAAAATATTACAGTGACAGTCTACCTGCCTACTATACAGATAATCTGTAAGCAAAGAAAAGATCTGGGGTGACCACAGAAATAACCCTCTGGGCCTGTCTGTGAAGGACTACAAATTAGGTTAGCTGAGGTAGAAAGATACACCCTACATATGTGTGGTACTATTCCATGAGCTAGGGTCCTGGACTATACAGAAAGAAGGAAGCTAGTTGAGTACTAGCATTCATTTTTCTTGGATTCTGACAAAGGGTACAGTGTGACCAGCTGCTTCCTAAAACTCCTGGAATGTTGGACTGTGCCTTCAAACTAAGGATTAAAATAAGCCTCAACTTCCCAGTGTTGCTTTTGTCAGGCAGGGAGACTGGTCACAGCACTAAGACAACTAATTAATGTAGAAAACTGATGCTAAGAAGTGGGGCTTTTGCTGTGATAAACCTGACCATGGAACAGTTATGGAGAAGGAATGTTGGAACTTTGGCCTAGAGAAACCCTTAAATGCTCTGAATAGACTGTACAGGCCTTTTTCTTGGGAGTCTGGAAGACATAACCGCTGAAAAGAAACATAGATAGTAGAGATTAGGTTCACAAGGTTTCAAAGGACAAGAAGTAGTACTCTATGAGGAAATGGGCTAGGGATCAGTCCCTGATATTCTGTGGACTATGCTCTTCTCATGCCTGTGAGCTTGAATAAAGTGGAATTCGGTAGTAATGTATGAATTTGTTTGTTGTGGAAAATTTGAAGACAAGATTACATTCTAGCTATTTCATGGATACAGCTCAGAAGAGAGATAAAAAACTAGAGCCCCCTCCTCTCCCACAAAAAAAGGAAAATGTGAAGGTTTTTTGAGGAAATATAGGTATGTGAGCAAGTTTACATTTTCTAGCAAAAACAAACATACAAATTTATATTTGCTGAAGAGATTAGAACATTCAACACCAGAGCTTTACATTGAGACAACAGGATAGGTTTCATTGATGCAAGCATAAATTCATCTGAAAGTAGAGAACCTTGGAGCTAGAGAAGAGGGCTCCACAGTCAAAAGCGTTTGCTGTCCTTCCAGAGGGCCAGAGTTAAGTTCTTAGCATCTATGTTGGATGACTCATAACCACCTCCAACTCCAGTTGAACAGAAACCAATTGCTTAATCCAGCCTTCTTGGGCACCCACACCTACATGGCCATTCCCATGAACACATAAATAAAAGAGATGCATCTTGAAAAGAGAGGACCTAAACTAAAAACGCTGCTGAAGAGGTTCCCTCTTCAAAGATATCTGCCTAGGAAGTGATTCTTCAGGTTCACATTCCACAATGTCGGTACAACTCTGGTCCAAGAAAGACAGGCTCTATCTCAAGATGCTGGCAGACATCCCTGATTTTATAAACCTGAAAGATATGGGAATGAGAAACTCATAGAATTTTGTAGCATGGCTCCAGAATGCCCTGAAGAACAGACAATGTGTAACATTGTCAGATTTCCTGCTAAGGGGCAATGGAAGGGCATTGCATGAAAATGTAAAAGTAAAGCTCAAGTCGCAATGGAAAATCCATGCTATGGGGGAATGCCAGGACCACAGCATGTTTGATGAGGAAAGCAGCGAGGCCAACCTAAGGTTGTTTATGTAATTAAGGACCTACGCCAGTCCTTTGGAGTACAGGTAATCCCATCATGAGACCTAGATGCTAGACATGGGGCTGCAAGATTTAGTGTTTACTCTGCTGTGTTTTGGTCTTGCTTTGGTCTCATTTTTCTTTGCTATGTACCTATTCCTTCCTTTCGGGACAGGAATGTGTATTCTGTGCCTTGTATTTTAAAACCATGTTATTTGTTTTCTGATGGCATAGGTTCTCACAGGCAAGAGATGGCCTGAGTCTCAGGTGACTTAGACTTTGGACTTTTATAATGTATTGGAATTATTGAGATTATAGACTATTTCAAAGCTTCAATGATTCCATTTTCATTGTGAGATGGTCATGGAATTACTCTCTGACACAATGGGGATAGATGGGAAATAAGGGCTTAAAAGCGACACATTTCAACATGAAATTGGCAAGGGATAGACCTAGGATGCTTAATCTGTTGTTACCCTTATAAAATCTGGAAACAAGTCTCATGTCCTTTCTGTGAGTGATTATATAGATTAGGTTGATTGGAGGGGAAGATCCACCCAAATGTGAGTAGTACCACTCCATGAGCTAGAATCCTGTGCTACATGGATGGGGGAAAACTAACTGAGCACCAGTATTCTCTCCCTGCTTCCTAACAGTGGTACAATGTGGCCAGCTGTCTCTTCTGATGCTACAACATCTCTTCCATGATGGAGTATACCCTCAAAGTGTGAGTGGAAATCAACCCTGCCTTCCTTAAACTGTGTGCCTCAGGTATTTTATCACAGCAACCAGAAAATTTACTAATGCACAAGTCTATCTGATAAAAGACTACTACTCAATGTTATGAGAGGAATGTTCAAGAATATCCACGACAGGAAGAAATGTGTATAATGTTTACATGATACATTTGGACAGTGGTACCACAAAGTCTCAACATGCTGTAAAACAGAGACAAACCATTAAAGACAAAAATGGAAATTCAAATCCGCAAAGATTTTGCATACTAAACTACTTGCATAAGAGAATTTAGGGAGTAGATTTCATATCAACTTGATAATTGTGATGGGAAAAAAGATTGTGGATAAGGGACAGAAAGTGAAATCTGGCCCTTCAAACTATTGTGAGGACATTGTGCAAACTGACAAACTGTGGGAACAATAGTAATTTCATGTCTATTGTTTTATTACACTGATTGGTTCCAAGTGTTTCCATTTCTTTGTAGTCTTGTATCCATGTAGTAGACTCTGTTTTGCTCATTTTTATTATTATTATTAATAATAATAATAATAAATAACCATTTTAAGAAAAATTGGGTGAAGCCTCCATGGGACTAGACTAGGCCCTCTGCATAGGTGAGATAGTTGTTTAGCTTGACCTGCTTAAGGGGCCCCCTGGCAGTGGGATCAGGACCTGTCCCTGATGCATGAGTGGGCTTTTTGGAGCCCAGTGTTTATGATGGGACACCTTACACAGCCTTGGATCAGGGGGAGAGGCTTGGACCTGCCTCTACTGAATGTTCCAGGCTCTGCTGACTCCCCATGGGAGTGTTTGCCTTGGAGGAGGTGGGGATAGAGAGTTGGTTGTGGGGTGGGGGAGGCTGGGGTATAGGAAAAGGGATGAGAGGGGAATCTGTGGTTGGTATGTAAAATGAACAGAAAATTTCTTAATAATAAAAAAAAAGAAAAGAAAGGAAAAAAGAAAAATCAGGAACTTATAGGTGGAAGTTTCTGGCCCACCAGCAGCTCCTAAATAAAACTGAGATTTAATATTAATTATAAATGCTTGGTCAATATTTCAAGCTTATCACTAGCTAACTCCGACATTTAATTTAACCTATATTTCTTATCTACCTTCTACCATGTGGCTCATGACTTGTTACCTCATTTTCCACATGTCCTACTTCCCTGGTGTCTGCTGGCATCTCCCACAACTCTGCCCTTCTTCATCCCAGCATCCTTAGCTTGGTTTTCCCGCCTATACCTCCTGCCTGGCTACCTGCCAATCAGTGTTTTATTAAACCAATTTGAGTGACAAATCATTACAGTATACAAGAGAGTTATTCCACAGCATTTCCTCCTTTTTGTCTAATTAAAAAAGAAGGTTTTAGATTTAACATAGTAAAATTACATAAAATAACAAAAACAGTTATTAAGTATGAATTACAGTTACAATATCTGGCCTATCTGTATTTGGCAAAATTAAAGAAAATACTCTATTATCTATCTTATCTTTGTGAGTCCCAAGTTTTGTACCTAATTTATCTTTTATCATAACCAAAGAAGACTATAACTATCTAGTATTTAACTCCATCAAAGAACCTAGAAGGTTATCTAATGTTACCTAATAACAAGGACATCTGGCTGCCTAGACAATCTTTTGTATTATCTATTTGTATATCTATTATATAATTCTTTTGTAACATCAGGGCATCCAACTTTGGCCCACAGACCTAGTCTATGTGACAGACATTTCTGAGAAGCAGGAAATTTTGAAGGACTGTCCTTCCTTATCTTGATAAAGTTTGGCAGTCACACTCATATAGATCTATAATAAAAAGAAACAGACTGAGAAAGGAAAGTTACAGAATGTGTAATTGGAGGAGAAAAAATAACACCAGGAAGTGGAATGGAGCTAAGTCCTGTGTTCAAAGAGATAAACAGATTTCAAAAAATCTTGATGTTAAATAGATTAAGTGACGTAGTGACCTCAGGGCAAGATCCCACCCAATAAAGCTTCCAATTTGTGAAAAGGAGTTAAAGAAAAGCTTAGGGCAGGGCCTGGTGGTGCACACCTTTATTCCCAGTACTCAGAAGGCAGAGGCAAGCTGATTTTTGAGTTTAAGGACAACATGGACTACAGAGCAAGTTCCAGGACAGTCAGGCTTAGGCAGTGAAGGAAACCATCAAAACCAGAAAACTGGTGAAGATGTCATTGAACGAGGGGGTCATGTTCCAGCCCCAGCAAGCAGCATAACTTGGCAGCTTTGGTCACAATGTGCTGGCTTTAGAATCAAAGATAGAAGAAAGGGGTTATGGAATCTTCCTGCATGGCCAAGGATAGCCACTGTGTCCAGATGTATGTCAGAGGTGTCCCTGCCTGGAGTTCTAGAGAGACCATTGTGTGAAGATGTGAAGGTGAAGCCCAGATTGCCTTGGAGACCTCCAAATGTTGGCAGTGTCAGAGCCATAGAATACCTGCCAAGGAGAGCTGCTAATAGGGAATGGAACCAGCCCAAGAAAAAGGAATGTGTTGCAATCATCAAACCTGAAAAGAATTGGAGTTCTGAAGAGCACTTTAATATCAGACATGGGGTTTCAGGGTTTGGAGTTTGCCCAGCTAGTTTTCATCTTGCTTTGGTCCAGTTTCCCCTCATTATGTGCCCTTCCCTACCTTTTGGAATGGTAATGTATATCCTGTGTCATTATATGTTGGAAGTGTGTGGTCTACTTTTTGATTTTATTTTATAGAGGATTTCAGTAAAGAGATTGTGTGAATCTCAGAAGAGACTTTGAACTGTGGACTTTTAAACAGGGTAGAGACTGTTATAGACTACAAGGACTTTTGAAATTCAACCAAATGCATTTCTGCATTATGGTATAGCTACAAGCCTACGAGGGTCGAGGAGTAAAATGTGGTGGTTTGAATAGGAATTCCCCCAAGACTCATGTGTTTGAATGCTTGGCCCATAGGGAGTAGCACTTTTAGAAGTTGTGGTTTTGTTGGAGGAAGTGTATTACTATGGGTAGGTCTTTGAGGTCTCAGATGATCAAGCTAGGCCTGTGTGACTCAGTCTTTTCATGTTGCCTGATGATCAATATATAGAACTCTCAGCTCCTTCTCCAGCACCATGTCTGCCTACATGCCACCATGCTTCCTGCCATGATAATAATGGATTAAATCTCTGAAAATGTAAGCCAGCCTCCACTAAATGTTTTCCTTTATAAGAGTTGCTGTGGACATGGTGTCTCTTCATAGCAATAGAAACCCTAACTAAGACAGGATTAAGTTTTTGTCATTTGCATAATACTTAAAATGCTGTTACTTATGCCCAGTTAAAATTTTTAGTTAACACTGTATTTCTTTTTTTTTTAATTTTTTTTTTTTGGTTTTTCGTTTTTTCGAGACAGGGTAGCTTTGTGCCTTTCCTGGAACTCGCTTTGGAGACCAGGCTGGCCTCAAACTCACAGAGATCCACCTGGCTCTGCCACTTGAGTGCTGGGATTAAAGGCGTGCGCTACCACTGCCCGGCTGTATGCATAAAACTATATATATATATATATATATATATACATCTCTGTAGTATTCCATACATATATACATGCATGCAGGTATATACATATTCTCACTACCCAAACGCTTCATAAATTTATTAAATATTTTTATTTATGTGGGGAATGGGTATATATATGTCTGTGGAGATCAGAGGACTTTGAGATTTCTAGAAGAAAATGTTAGGAAAATACTTCAATGCACGGGCATATTCAAGGATTTTCTGAAACGAAATCTATCAACATAGGGAATAATCTCAAGAGTTGACAAATGGGATTAAATCTCAAGAATTGACACAGGAAGAAAAACAAACACTGGAGTAGAGGGACAGTATATAAATAGGAAAATGAATTTACCAGCTAAGCAACAGATGAGGTTAATATCTAGAATATAAAAATAACTGTAAACATGGAACATAAAAAACAAAACAAACAAACAAGCAAGCATACAGGAACTAATTAACTGAATAGACAATTAACACCCCCACAAAGAACTACAAATAACCTATCAGTGAATATTTGAAAAATATCTGACATCTTTAGCCAGTAAGGAAATGCAAACTGAAAGTATTGAGATGCCACCTCACCAAAGTCAGAATAAATGCCATCAAGAAACAAATGACAATATACACTGGTTAGAAAGTGGAGCAGAAAAAGTGTTAACAAACCAGTGATAATGCAAATTGGTGGACTGGTATGGGAATCAGTTTGGGGTATCCTTAGAGAAAAACATAATTATTACATGACGCAGCTATCAGGCACTCCAGGATGTGTACCCAAAGGACTTTAAGTCCTACCACAGAGGTGTGTGTGTGTGTGTGTGTGTGTGTGTGTGTGTGTGTGTGTGTGTGAGAGAGAGAGAGAGAGAGAGAGAGAGAGAGAGAGAGAGAGAGAGAGAGGGAGGGAGAGAACTGAAAGAGGAATAATGAGGTAAGGATGAAAGCTTGAGAGGGGAGGAATGAGAACACAATGGAATACATGTGATATGAAGATCAAATAGGCCTGTTGTTGGGGAGGAAGGGGCCCAGTCAGGGAGATGATGGAAGAAAGAGGGGCAAAGGGCAAGGAGGAACAGACTACACTAAAATACCACAATGGAAATCATTGTTTTGTGTGTTAACTTCAAGAAATTAGTTTACAAAACTAGAGCTTCCACAGTGAAGTTTGTCCTTTCATCAGAGAGAGGCAATTACGTAGCTAAACTTGCTTTGTGAGTATTTGGAGCTATGTACACAGTTCCTGTGATGTAGCACTTAAGACTTTGTTATTATTCTCTTGGCAACCAGCAATACATTTAGCAGTTTAAAATGAGAAAAGAAAAAAAAAAAGAAAGAAAAAACCACTTGCTATCAGTAGAATCCCAAATGTATGGTGTTGTAAACATGGTATGTGTCTTATAGTCTAGTTGGTAAGTTAAAAAAGAGGAGTATACTTCATGCCATCATTCAGGCACTAACCTAGACTGCCTGAGACAAAGGTTTTCAACACATGGCTTTCAAAATGGAAATACAAAGGATGACAGAGACTAAGCCAATGGAGCTATTTTACAGGCAATATATGTGCCTGTAAATAGAACATGTCTTCCGCCACACTCCATTTGCTAGAAATAATATCACCTTATTTACCTTCAAGGAGGTCTCTAGCCCAATGTGCCCAGGAAGAAATGAAGAACATGGATTTTGGCATCATGTAGTCTGTGTAACAAACACACAAAGAGTTAAATGAAGTGTAACATATTTACTCTTGGTGACAGCTTAGGAAATTAAAATAGGATCTGTGTATCACTGCACAGCTCTCCAGGTGCTTTTCATCCATCAGCCTTGATGAGTGCCTGAGTTGATTCTACTCCTCAGAAGACCATTTCCAGGATGTAAAAGGAAGAGCGTTTCTCTAATCAGCGTTTTGTAGCATAGAAAGATAGCTCAAATGTGCGTATAATAAAGAAAAGCGTAGGTGCTCCAGACTTGAGTGGCCATTCTCTGGTTGACTAGGTAGCTAAGGGATTATACTGACATGACATTTTATTTCAATCTTTCTCCGTTGCACTTTTCTATGAATTGAAAAAAATTCCCTGCATGTTTCCACTCTGTCCTTGCCCTGTGTTCAAAATCTTTATTAATGAGATAATTAGGATTGAATGATATCTGTGACCTCGAATTAGTATATGTTGATATACTGAATTGTATAATTTAAAAATTAAAATATACAATAAAAATCAGTGTATTTTTACATATAAAAATATAGACAGGAGTTTCTAGATATTTATTCAGAACAAAACTATCTAGCAACTTTTGCAAAAATATGATTTTCTTTTTGGCTTTTTTATTGCAGTATTATTGTTTGTATACATAATGGACACAAGAAAGCATAAGTGTCACTGCTAGAAATCACTAGATAAACAAGACTAGAACAGTGTAAATATTAACATAGAAGGGGGGAAGTTTTGCCAAGTCTCCTAGACAAAGAACTATAGATAATTAATGACTGCTGAAACTAGGAAAATTAGCCTCTTCTGGGTATGAGGCCCCTTATTGGTTTTATAATATAGAGTGGTCTACCTGAAATGATACACACATAAACAAAAACAGACTCATCAAATTGCATTTGTATATTTGTGCACATGCATGCTCATACACATACATATATAACAATAATAATCAAAGAGAAAGTAGGTATCTCTTTGCCAGTGGGGTTGGGAGGAGTTAGAGGGAAGATAGTTGGGATGCCTTGAGGGAGGAAAGGGAGGGTGAATGTGATGTAATTCTATTTCAACTAAATATGTACTTTAAAAAAAGTAATATAAAAATAAAATCTATCCCAATGTGACAGATATATAGATATTTGATACCCTCCGAAAATTTTAAAACACTGGAGTTCTATGATAGCCTCAAACTGAAAATGACCAAAAGGGTCTCTGTCTAGGCAACACTAAAACTTCATCTTCTTTTCACTGACATTCATTTATCTTTTTAATGGATTCAGTCATTGTGTTATTGGAAGTTCAAATGTTAAAAGTGTCATCTGAAACACCCCAAACATGAAAAACAATCTTCTGGCCACATTTTCAGTAATATATTTTTCAGCTGCCATAAGAAACACTGATGTTTAATGAGAATAACACCAAATTAACACTACTTTGCAATAAAAACTCCAAAAAATGCTCATATTGTTTTCCCATAAAATGCTACACATATTTGTAATAACTGAAATTTAAGAAGAGTTTTGTAAAATAAAAATCTATATTTTTCAAATAATCTGTATGCATTTATTTTGAATGAAATTATAACTCAAATTGATGTCAAGGACATCTATGAAAGTCGAAAATGCTAGAAGAAGATTCTCTTTTGATTTGAGCATGTTCAAAGTCCTTTTCCCTTTGAGCAAAATAACGGGCACATTGAATAAAAATCACATTTGAACGTCTGAATGATGCTCAATTCTCTGCCGCTCAGTTCAAATCTGGAGCAACTACACAAATTACCTTCAGTTTAAAAGTTAACCAAATTCAGAGCTTCTGATGCATATTTTAACAACACAGGATTGTGAGACATTAACGAGGAAGACTGCATTTGTCTTTAAGTCCACAAGATAGTAAAAGCTCAGTATTAAAAAAAAAAAAAAAAAAAAAAAAAAAAAAAACTTTTGTCTAGCAGAAGTGATTTGAAGCTGTTTTGCTTCATGCATGTGAACTCAGCAGGTGATTCTTGCCTATCTTTGATGTCAAACAGCACAAAACTTCAGTGAGTAGTAGCTTCAGAAATGCAATAGACATAGCTGAGTCTTCATACGAAGCTCATGCTTGAACTACATCAGAAGAACTGACATCTATTATGGCGAGCAAAGACAAGTGTTTGAAAAGAGATTCAAACAGAAGTGTCAGAATTTACAGTGCATAGTTTTATATAAGTTGATTTTAGCCAAGCATATCTCTATGAACTCTGCAGGGTAGAAAAGAAATTTCAAAAGGCAGAGAAATTGTTGTCATCTAAGGGCAGGGGATGTTTTAATAGCTTGAGGAAGAACATTTCTGAAAGGTTATGTGGTGATCCATTTACTTTGACTGAGTAATAAGGCTTCTCATTGTGATCCTGCAGTTTTTAACCCTTAGAACAATAGACGTGTCTGTGGACTGGAAGCAGAAAGGGCCACTTGCAAACTCAGGGAAACTTGATACCCATTGTGAAGTTACAGCCTTTAAATACAGACGCGCACTGGACATTTTCTGAATGTTCTGTCCACCGAGAAGAAAACAAAAATGCAACAAACAAAGAGCCTTTCAGATCTGGGGAGTACTGCTGCCCTCCCGGAAGCAAGGCAGAAAGAATGCAGAGTTTTTTCAAAACAAACATTAGTGTCATCTGTCACCCTTCTTCCTGAGTGTTCACGTCTTTTATTTCAACAACGAACAGTTTTTGTATATATTATGGATTTTAAAATACAAAAAACAGAAAACCTTCTGTCTGTGTATCAGCTTCCATGTTCATCTTGCAGGGGTGAGCATCAGAGACCTCTGTTGGAGAAATGGTTGAAATCTTGGGCAAGGGTTTCATCACAGCCTATCTTTAAAACTCTCCCTCAGCGGTCTAGTGCTACAAACTCATGGAATTGTTTTTCTAGGAATGCTTCTCCACCCCATACCCAGACAGTCTTAAAGAAAAGCAAAAACTCTTTGGCTAAAGCACAAAATTTCAATTCCCATGCAGCAATTTCTAGCTTGTAATCAGTATTTAACAGTGTGAGACCTACCTCTTCCTAAGCCACAATTATCCAATTAATGCATCACAAGCAAATCACTTGTTTAGTTGTTATATTCTAGTGTGTGCTTTTAACAACAAATTCCCCTCTCTAGAAGAGTTGCCAAAGCCTTCACCTAGGAAATGAAACATGGATGCGCACATTCAAACCTTTCATTCCCTTGAGTGTTGAACATACTCTTTTAGATTTGATTCATGAACTTCTTGTATTTGTACTTTAAAAAATAATATTTGATTTTACTTCTAAAGTGGTTGAGATCATTAAAAGGAAAGATTGGGGCCTGAAAAAATGGCTCAATGGGTAAGATGATTTGCTGTTCAAGCATGAGGATCTGAATTTGAATGCCAGCACCCATATAAAAAGCCTGGCATAGCTGTGGTCACCCATATCCCTGTATCGAAGCACAGAGACAAGAGATCCTGGGAGGGTGCTGGGCAGCATGCCTACTTGAAGAGGTATCTGTGAGGTACTCTTTCTCCAGGAAGTAAGGCAGAAATTGATAGAGGGCATTACCAGATGTCTTCTTTTGGGTTCTGAATGTGTGTACATGGGTGTGGGCACACATGCACAGGTATGCACCACATACACCATACACTCAAACATACACACAATGCAAGTATACCCATACACACATGTATGCACATACATCATCTACACAATACACACAACATATACATACATGCTACACACATACATAATGTTACAGCATACCTATACCATGTATAGGTGGAGTTTTTCTGTCCTGGCAGCCGTTTCCCAAAAAACCAAACACTGAGACTTAATACTACTTATAAATGCTTGGCCAACAGTTCAGACTTGTTACTAGCTAACTCTTACATTTAATTAACTCACATTTCTTATCTGTGCTCTATCATGTGGCTTGGTACCCCTTCTCAGTATGGCATGCTCATCTTGCTTCTCTCTGCATACTCTAGTGACTCCTCTGACTCCACCCCTCTTCATCCCAGCATTCCCTCTATTTCTTGTCCTGCCCAGCTATCAGCCAATCAGCTTTTGATTAACAATGAGAATAATACATATTTACAGTGTACAGAAGGATTATTCCACAGCAACCATGCACACACACACATACGTAATGCCTACAACACACATATATACCATATACACACAAAATATACATCCACCAATATACATACACACATGCACACACAAACATATATCTTATATGTCGCACATATACACAACAAACACAGTACACATACACATGCACACATACATACATACATCATACACACAACATGCTCACAGCACATACAAACATACACAAATTCCATACACAAAACACACATAATCCATACATATAACACACATGCATACATGTACACACATACACACAACATAGATGTATACATCATACACATATAAACATATATACACACTCAGTGCACACACATAAAACATACACACAACACACACACACACAAAAGAAAAGAGAGAGTGAAAAAGTAAGCTGAAAGAAGGAATGGCATATCGTGTGTGAACTGGTTGTGGATATCACAGTGAGTCCTTGTCCTTGGCTTTCATGTAACCTCTCTCTGATTAACCCTTGGTTATGAAGGATAAATAATTGCTCATTGGTGTGACTGCAAGTCTGGGAGGAACTTTAAATCGGCATCGTAATAGTGAAAATAACCTCCACTCTGTTACTCAAGTTTCTCCCCGCACCCAATTAGTGTTGATTTTCTGTAGCGCACTTGCAACAGGGAGAATCATTTTATTTCCTTATATGTTTCCTGTTGTCCTCTGTTCCTTATTTATAAATTCCACTGAAGTAGAGACCTCACAAGCTCTAAGCAGGATTCCTGACACATGTGAAGTATCACTAATGTGTAAGTGATCTAAATTAAACTTTGTGTCATCTCAACACATGGATTATTATGAGCATTTTATAGATATGGAAACTGAATTTTATGTGGATAGAGGTAGATTTTCAGGGGTGTAGTGTAAAAAAAAAGATGGAATTCTCACAATGCTGACAACTCAAGAGTTCACGTAAGGTTTCCGTTGCTGATTGACAGTCTTCATGAACAAGGCGGGGATTTATGAGGGAGTAGCAATGGAGATCTCATAGAAGGCAAAGTGAAGAGTGCTGTATTAGAAATGGAAGTGCCTAATAATGAGTAGTTTAATTTGAATTAAAAGATGGAGATTTCTGTAAGTTTTCTAGAGGAGTCAATTGATTTCAAGTATTATGTAGTTGGAAACCTTCATTTTCTTCTTTGACCCATTTTTCTTCTAGTACTGGGTCTATAACTCAAAGTCTGTTTCATGCCAAGAAACCTTATTCTAGTACTAAACTGTGTGCCCAGCCTCCATCATTTTTATATTTTCCCTCTGACACAAAGCTTTAAAATTATTTTCATTTGGTTTAGATGTTTTTCCTTTGTGTTATTGCAGGGGCTTTTGTAGCTGCATTGATATCCTGGCTGAACTTCTGCATGTGTTGCTTCCAGATTAGCTACCATGAAATGTCACTTCTGAGAATGAGGTCTGATTCCCCATCACTTTATGTGCAAGCCACTTGTATCTTGGTCGCTGAGAAGTGATGTTTTATAGATGATGGATTTGATGGGTCCTGATATGTTTTCTTTCAATTTTTGCAAGCCATCAACTTGGCTGCATTTGTCTTTTCAGCTCCGATACTTGGGCAGCAGCTCAGGTCTTGACTCCCTTCATTTGCCTGGGCTACTTCATTCTGCCCAGTGAATGAACTCAGATTCCTCTGCTGTGGAATGTCCTTGTTTGGGATGCCCCCTTGGAGTCAGTGTGGTTCCCTTACATTCTGTCTTGTGGCTCTTCACACCATAAGATGTGCATTTTCCTATTAGATTTGTCATTGCACAGTGCAGACTGGAGACTATTTTCTGGCAGGCAGCTATACAACTAAGAAAGTCATGGAACCTCTCCTCATTGTCTGTATATAATTTTTTCATATATTTTGTCCAAAGATAACAGCTAATAAAAAGTTAGGTCAAGAATATACCTGGCCCTCAACTTGAACCCTGTGCAAGGAGTAAGATTTACACAACCCAGGTAAGAATGTCATGGACAGAAATAAGGTGGTGGACATAGTGGTGTTTGGACTAAAGAGGATTCTACGCAAAGAAACTACTTCCATGATGATGTTGACAAACACATTAAACAGTATTTTGTGTGTGTGCTTCTGTGAATAGGCAACAATGAGTATGAGGTTATTTCCGTACATGTGTAGAAGAAGGTGAGATGCAGCATGAGTGAGTGAGGCGGAAAAGTAACAATAAAAAAATTATCCTTTTTCTTTCAAGTGACATGATGAACATAGCCAACAAGCTAGAACTCCTTTCGTTAGGGTGACTTCTATATTTCCTTATTCCCTTTGCCCTCCAATGAGCCAGACTGGGTGTTACTTCAACGAGAGTCAAACATGGCATGGTAGTCCAACAGAAAAAGATAAGTTTTAGGAAATCAATTGTTTAAACCTTTTCTATTGAAGAAAAATAATAGAATTATTTTTTCATTATTACATTTTTATTTATTTGTGTTATACTATGTAGATTGTGAGTACGTGCACCAGGATTCGTGAGTGGAACCTAAAGGCCAGCTTGCAGGGCTGTGTTCTCTCCTTCCACCCTAGGGTCCCAGGGCTTGGATTGAGATCATCAAGCTTGGAGCCAAAGTTCTTTATCAGCAGGCCATCTCACTGGCCCCAAGAATCAGTTAAGGGGGTAAAATATGAAGGAACCATTGAATAGGCTCATTAAGATCTACCTGGAGATGAGTTAGCAATTTTAAAAAACTTATTTCCATATGGAGGAAACATAATGACATAAACTATGAAGTACTGCACAAGACCTTCAATACTATGAATGAGCTACCCAGGTTATGTCCTTACATAAGACTATGTTCCTTTGTTATGACTTCAGTCTCTTGATCATCATTCTTACAACACTTTCCAGAAGACCAGAAACAATTACAGTATAGGGAAACAGGAGAAGGGATCTCCTGTGAGTCCTGTAGAACACACTTTTCTAATACTCTGGAGAAGATCCACATATAAAGATCAATGGAATCTAACTGATGTTAGATTGACTGATGTTATTAAAGACTTCATTTTCAGCTTTCTATCACACTCCAAGTTATTTGAATGAGTAAAACTAACAACCAGAATCACCAGCTAAGTTCATTTAAATGTTCTGTTTTATGTGGGAAAGGCATCAAAGAGCACCTTAGGTTTAAGTTACCTATTAACAACACCCCACACTATCCAGGAAAAGGTAAACCTTGGCAGAATTGGGTTGTATGGGAAGTGAGGAAGATGTGTAGGTGGCTACAAATTAGCACTCTGACTAGGACTCAACAAGATATTTTGTAGGTCATGGTGCGGTGGGCCCTGAACACCAGAAAAAAAGGGAATCATTGACTTTGAACCAGTCAGCCAGTTTTCTAGCAAGAACTGTGAACAGGTTTGTTTTTTTTTCCCAAGCAACCTTAGTGATAATTAAGCATTTCTTTGGACAACTGTATCTTTAGAAGTAAACATTACAGATCAGCCAGGAACAGGGTACACAATTTCTAAAAATCACCATCATAATAAATATCACATTTCACCATTTTAGCAAGACCCTTTCAGGCTGCTTCATAAGACGGTGGCAATGTTCTGCTTTCACCAAGATTTCAATAATCAAATAACTTTGCCCATTGCTCCTTGAGTTTATGGAAATTTATAAGAGACATTGAACTAAGCATAACAAATGTTTTTAGTTGGCCACTTTCCTTGATAGATTTTACTTATAGTCATTTTTTCATATATACAAAAACATTTGAATGTATTACCTCAAGATGCTTTTTAAAAATAGCATGGTTTTCTACTTCCAGCTTGATAAGGTACCCAAGTTCTGCTCCATAAGTTGCAGAGTTTTTTGCTGTCTCTAGATACTTCTTTACACTGCAGGTACACAAGCAGTCACAACACTATAATGACATCAGTCGTTTAACTGACACTTGATTCAGGCTCAGGCATAGCAGAGTCTTTAAATGAAATCTAACCTATTTGATCCTTACAAGAATGCTTTATTCCCATTTCTTCATGGACGAGTAACTTAACACTCAGAGAGTAAAATAAACTGTCTAGATGCACAACACAGTTTATAATCCAAGGTAGGTCGACCTACCTTCAGCATTCCTATTTTTTTCTACCATGAAGTTTACTGCTCCACTAGGTATAGAAAATCAAGTGTCTAAAATGAAAGATATAGACATCTTTACCAAATGAAAGTGAAATTTATCACACCTTTTCATTAGCACAGATAACCATAACCAGCCAATCTGCCCCTTCCAAAATTTCACATGATAATGAGTAAAACTATTCTTCAATTAGAGCAATGGGCTGAAAACTTGATTTAATTGCAGAATGCCACCTTTACCTTTTTCCCCTCAATGAATCTTTAGACCAATCCATCAAATATCAAACACAGTAGACATGTATAAGGCACAAATAAAGCCTTGATGGTGGAATTCTGCAATGGAAGCCACCTCTGTGGAATTCTTGGCTTTTCTGAACACTCAGGGGAAATCCTGAAATGGAATATGTGAAGTTGGCCTGAACAAATATCTTCTGAGTTTACTCAATGATGGAAAGAAGATAATTTTTTAAAGACCCTGAATTTATTTGATAGTAGAATAACAGGCATTTTACTGTACTATGTCACATTATTCAATAGTGCTTTATCATGAGTTTTAAACATGAGCCTGGGCAAGCTTCCAGATGCAATGTGCTAAGGTTGCCCTTAGCAGCATACTTAAGTCAGCCTATGACGATAGATAATACTTGGACATGCAAAGAGAACCTATGCAATGCATTTGGTACTCAACTAACTGGAAAAAGGCCTTGATTTAAAAACTTGAAAGCCAAATGTGTCCTCTATCAAAATTACAAACTACTGCTCTGATATATTATTGGGTCATTTCACTGGCAGTGGACCACAGATATAAGCTTTATTAGAAAATGGTGGCATGTTTTAAATGACCATTAATGTATGTTTAATCATAATGGAATGTCCATAAAAATCCATGTAACATCTACATGAAGATCAAAACAATTAATTATAATCAGTACTAACTTGATGAATATAAAATGAATGAGAAAAGAGGTTGTTTAAAAGAAAAAAAATATTAAATGTAGAAAGCTTGGATATAAGTAATAATAGCACATTTTTATCTTCATTAAAGAAACAAAAGGAATTTTAGGACTCATAGCTTAACTATATTTCACTTAGATGTTTTTAAAATGTACATTTTTACAAGTTGCAAAACCTCCAAATTCACTAAAAATAGAATATACATTTATTTACCAATCTTATTAAAGCATTAATTATTTCTTCCATCATTAGGCAGTAATTGGCAAAATAATAATGTATGCTACTGCCTCTCAATTTGTTCATAGGCTTGATTCTGAGAGGTTCATGATTTTGTGAATATAACCAATACAACAGAAATGATTGTAAGAATCCATGCACCCAGGCACATGACAATAAGTTCTGTTGATCAGGAGTTAGACAGGATGTCCTAGTTTTAGTTTCTACAGCTGCAATAAAACACCATGACCAAAAGCAACATGGGAGAAAGGGTTTATTTTGGCTTACAACTCCCAGGCTGTATAATCCACCTCTGAGGGGAGTCAGCACGAGAGCTCAGGGCTCACTCTTCATAGTTTTCTCAGCCTGCTTTCCTAGTGTACCCAAGACCACCAGTCCAGGAGTCACATTGTCAGCAGTGGACTGAGCTCTCCTACATCAATCACCAATCAAAAGAAAAAAAAATCCTAAGACTTGTTTACAGTCAGTCAAATGGAGACATTTTTGTTCAATTGATGTTCCTCTTCCCAGATGATTCTAACTTGTGCCAAGTTGAGAAAAAAAAATGATCTGAATACTGGGAAAACTGAGAGAAAAAGAATTATACTTAATTGGACAAGATCTTTCAAGAGCAGATGCAGAGACCCACAGCAAAACATTAGGCAAAGCTCGGGGAATCTGGCAGAAGAGGGGGCAGAAGGATTGTAGGAGCCACAGGGGTCAAGGACACCACAAGAATCAACTAACTAACTGGGTTCATAGGGCCTCACAGAGTCTCCACTGACAATCAGGGAGCCTGCATGGGACTGACCTAGGCCCTCTGCATACATGTGACTGCTGTGGAATATTATTTTAACCATGTAAAGATACGTTATATTTGTTTATGCTGTTGAATATTACTTTAAGTGTGTAAAGGTGTGTTACATTTGTTTGTGCTGCCTTTGTTTAATTATGTAAGGATGTATTGCATTTATTTCACCTTGCCTGCCTAAGCCACCTGATTGTTCTAATAAAAAGCTGAATGAAAGCTAGGCAGGCGAGGGATAGGTGGTACTGGTGGGCAGGGAGAATAAGTAGGAGGAGAAATCTAGGCTCGAGAGGAGAGAAGAAGGAGGAGAAAACAAGGGAGAAAGAGAGAGACATGCCTGGGGCCAGAAGCCAGGCGGCCGTCAGCCAGCCAGACACAAGAAGTAGTGAGAGTAAGATATACAGAAGGAAAGAAAGGTAAAAAGCCAGCAGCAAAACATAGATAAAGAGAAATAGGTTAATCTATAAGAGCTAGTGGGAAAAACATAATATAATGCTGAGCATTCATAATTAGTCATGATTTTGGAGCTGGTTGGTGGCCCAAAGGAAAGCCTGCTACATGTGACATTGTGTAGTTTGGTCTTCTGGTGGGACTCCTAAAAGTGGGAGCAGGGGCTGTCTCTGACTCTTTTACCTGCTTCTTGGACCCCTTTCCTCCTACTGGGTAGTGTAGCTGGAGTTATCTCCAGTCCCGCCTGGGTCGGCAGCCACTCAGACTCAAATAAACACACAGACGCTTATATTATTTAAACTGTTTGTCTCAGGCTTCTTGCTATCTAGTTCTTATATCTTAAATTAATCCATTTCTATTAATCTATACCTTGCCATGTGGCTCGTGGCTTACCAGTACTTTACATCTTGCTGCTCATGGAGGCAGCTGGCAGCGTCTCCCTGCCTCAGCCTTCCACCTCCCAGCATTCTCCTCCTCCTTGTCCCACCTACACTATCCTTCCTGCCTGGCTACTGGCCAATCAGCATTTTATTTATCAATCACTCATAGCAACATATATTTACAGCATACAGGACATCCCACAGCAGGGTTGCCTTAATGTGAGGGGATATACCTAGTTTTATTGTAACTTGATATGGCATGTTGGGTTGATATCCCTGGGAGGCCTGCCCTTTCCTGAAGGGAAAGAAGGAGAATTGGATCTGGGGGAGAGGGGATGATGATGAGGGACCGGGAGGAGAGGATGGCGGGGGGGGGGGGGGGGGGGCGCCCCTCAGGGTGGGATGCAATATATGAGAGAAGAACAAATTAAAAAATAAATAAATAAATAGTTCACTGAAGAATAAGTGATAATTACAGACATGAAAAATGGAAGATTCCTTCAGGGAGGAAGGAGAGAGTGCACAATGGCATGAGTAAGTGTGGAAGGGTAGTATGTCCAGAAAGCAGCATTTTGCACTTTGGATGAAGGATGAGAATTGACAGAATATAGTAGAGGTGAATTGACCCCGAGCAGAGACCGTTAAAACCAGGCTGAAGAATTTGAACTTCTAGGCCCTGGGAAGGAATTGAGGAGTTCAAAACAAGGAACTAATGCAATCAGCTTTAAATTATGTGTTTATAGATGTAGTAGATATCAAAAGGTAATAGAATTAAAGGCAGAGAGTCAGCTATGAAAGCTACAATTTCTCTTAAGCTAACACGGTGGCAGATGAGCTCACAGGAAGATGGCGACTGAAGAGTCAGTAGCTTTGTTTGGAAGGTGCAAGGGTGTAGAAGGGATGGACTGTAGGGATTTAAATGGCAACTCTCATGGGTTTGCATTGGTGACTTATTTCATTATGGTAAGATTTAACACCTAAATGTTTGTACATACAGATATACATACATGCATGTAACAACAACTAATGAACAGAGAGAGGCCATGAATTTGAAAGAGAGCAAGGAGGGGTGTATGGGAGGATTTGGAGGGAGGAAAGGAAGGGGACGTTATGTAATTACATTATAACCTCAATTAAAAGAAAAAATTTAAAATATTTAAAAATATTTACTGAAATATTTAAAGAAAGGAAATATAAGAAGTAACTTATAGAGTGAAATATTTAGTTCACTTTGGGACACGTTGAATTTTTATGCCTCCAAGGTATATCTGGCAGGATATCAGATAGCTACTCCGTTTGTAATTTTTGTACCAACTATACTATGTCCATGATTTGAAATATTTAATCTGTGTACAGACATATCTGTATGATGTTAGTAATTGCATGGCTATATAATATCACTCCTGTAGACAAAGCTGAAAAGGTACTAGGAGCATGTATGAGAGACACATAAAAGAACTGCCAATATGTCAACCAGAAGTCTGAGGTCATAGCATAATCAAGTTACTTCTAAACTAAGTTAATTACAAGTTGGTTTCACATTCTGAGAAATACAACCAGATCAGTCCAAGCTAAGCCATTTGCTTTCCCCACATTTCTTTACATATAGTGTTTCCTTTTCATTGCTTATACTATTTTAGGTGTTGGGAAAATAGCAACAAAAACGTTACACACACACACACACACACACACACACACACACCACAAATAGCTGTCTATCTTAACTTCAGATAGCAATAAACACAATCAAGAAAAATAAAGAGGGATAATGTTACATAGTGTGAGGAACCACTATTTTAAGAAGTGTGGCCAGAGAAGAATTCGTAGTGAAAGTCCGAAAAGGGAAAATTGTGGAAGAGTGTGGGAGGAAAATATCCTCAGAAAAACTGGCAAGTTCAAAGACCCTGAGGCAGATATCACCTTCAGGTTGCTAGAGGAAGAACTGAAGCCCAGGGTATTGTACCAGGAAAAAGGAGGTGAGGTTGGGGAATGTGCCAGGTGTGGGTATTTAGGAATTAAGTGACTTTAAAAAGCAGTGTGAGGATGTTTTGGGGTTTTTTGTTTGTTTGTTTGTTTAAACAGATTTATCTGTTTTATGTATATGGATATTTTGTCTGTGAACATGTATGCTTACCACATGTGTGTCTGGTACATCAGAAGAGGATGTTGGATCCCCTGAACTGGAGAACAGACAGTTGTGTATGGTGATATTTTATTTATACTGAAATGTGATTTTATTTGTATGTTAATAAATAAAGTTTGCCTGGAGATCAGAGGTCACATAGGGAGCCAAAAGCAGAAGTCAAGCGGTGGTAGCACATGCCCTTAATCTGATCACATGGCAGACAGAGTCTCCGTGTGGTCAAGGACACAGCCAAGCGTGGTGACACACGCCTTTAATGGTAGTACCAACCATAGAGACCTGGAGGTCTGTATAGACAGGCAGTGACGAGGAAGTCATGTGGCTGGGCTTAGAGCCAATGAGAAGGCAGAATAGGAGAGCAATAAGAGCTCAGGTTAGGCAGGAAGAAGCTCTCTCTGGGGAAGAGGCAGCGGTGAGGTGGTAAGATAAGGTAGTCGTGGCTCTTTGCTAGTTCTCTGATCTCTTTGGCTGTTACCTCTGTATTTGGTTCTGTGTTTCTTATTTAATAAGACTGTTTAGAAATTCGTCCATAGTTGTGTGCTGCCATGTGGCTGCTGGGAACCCACCCACATCCTCCAGCTGAGAAGCCAGTGCTCTTAACTGATGAACCATCTCTTCAGTCCCAGAACTGTGGGTTTTAATCTAGTCCAAGTATAATCTGAATTCACAGGAATGTTTGGAAAAGAGATTGAAACTATCTGGTTTCTATGACTAAAAATTGGTTTCGTGGCTGGGGATGTGTTTGCCTGGCATCCATGAGACCCTGGGTTCAGTACCTACTAATAACAAAGAGAAACAAAAACGTTTTGGCTGCCGTGCCGAACATCCACTGCAGTAGAGAAGGGTTGGGAGCAGATTCAAGGAAAAGCTAAAACTAGAGTCCACGTGGGTTGGACCAGGCTCCTGGACCAGGGTCAGGTGAGTGAGTGGATGAGCATCATTCATATTTGAGAAATTCATTAGAAGCAAAGCCGTGAGATTTCTCCCAAGCATTTGATAGTCAGCATTAATAAACTACCAGCTAGAACTGCATCAGGGAGAGAAAAATGCCTAAGCTCGTTTAACTCCCGTGGTGTGTCATGCATATAACCCCTGCATTCAGAATCCTAAAGCAGGAGGATTGCTGAGAGTTCAAGGCCAACACAGGCCATGTGGCAAGTGTAGCATAAAAAAGCAAACAAAATTGACAAACTAATTTTTGGTAATGTTTTGGTGAGTTAATCAGATCCATGAATCTTGGGCACAGCTTTATTATAGAATGATTTTTTTTTCGTAATACATGTGGCTGTAAGTAGATAATATTTCAATGAAGACTCTGTTTTTAAGGGCTGTAGTGGGGGACACAAATGATAAGACAGGATTGTTATTCTAATCATCTTTCTGAATATGTGAAAAAGATACATGGAGTATCTAGTGACGTAATTCCTAATGCAGTATAAAATTGACAAGTTATATAGACACAAACTTAAGCAGTATTTCAATTTTTAAGTAAAAAAAAAACAAGTGTCATTTGTAAAACATGCAACATGATGAATGACTGTCGAAAGGATTTTTTTGTGTATCAACAATCTAGATGCTATTAATTTTCATCTTATATAGACTATTGGTAGATTTTGTCCATACCAGACACATGAAAAATACTCATTTGAAAGCCAGTGACATTGATTTGGGGACTTAGACTAGATGAGTCTAAAGCAAAGTTTCTAACTCATGCAAATTGGAGTTTACTTGGGGAACAAGGCCAGCGTCTTGATGACAGCTCTGTACATGCCACTTCTGAAATGTAACCCATGGAAGGATCCCTGCACATCTGTGACAAACACAGGCTGTGCTGCCTGAAGGGCTTGGCATTTTCACATAAAAAAGAATGAATGTCATTATACGGTATCTCTCTAGAGCATCGTAATTATGCTGCGTGCATACAATATTTATTTAAAACTTAAAATTAAACTTCAAGAGGTGGTCATTTGAAAGCTGGCAGTCAATGAACGGATCCCATATTCATGAAAAGGAGAATATTTCTTCTAAAAGTTAAGAAATAGATCAAAACGGTCTTCCCAGTAACTGACACTTTAGTCATAGAGAGGCTTTTTATGTGTCAGATTTATTAATCAAGAAGGTCCATGGGAATGAGAGGAGGAGATGCTGGGGATACGACTGTCAGTTTTTGATATGTCAGGGATAATTTCGTAGCTGTGATTTTCGGATTGCAGTACACAGGCAGCATTGTGCCGGGGTTTGTGTACCTCTTTGTACTCATCATCTGGGATGACTGGAAGAGAAGGCGGAGATGTTTTGATACAGGATTGAAACTTGAAACTACAGTCCTTCAATTTGAACAGTATTCCTGTTTCATCTTTCTTTTCATGTTACCTTTTTAACTTTTGCCACTGATGTAAAAGGAAAAAAAAAAGGAAAAGAAAATTTGAAAAGATGCCAGGTGTTGGTTCTTATCTGGGTGAAGGATCACAGAAGTGCAGGATAAAATATAGTTTGTAGCTTGTCACAGCAGCAGGCTTATGAAGATCAAACACACGTCAACAACAACTGTTTGTCTTCCTATGGCCATCACAGAATTATTAAGACGGTGACATCTCTTCAGAGTTGGTACATTTTGCCAAGATTGTAGCAGCTGATGTTCCCATTAGTTTAACAGGCTATATTCTCCTGTGATGAGTACAGCCTTTCCTAATTGCTTTTGGCTGCTTCCTGAAATAAAAGAGTATCACTGTGCTGCAAACCCTTCTGTCATTGTGAAATTCAGAATGGTTCGCTCCCTTTTAAGTCATCAAAACCAGGAAGTTCTAGAAACTGAGGTAAGGCAGTTTATTTTTATGATGTCTGAACAAAAGAATTGGGCCATCTATTTTTTTTTATCCTTTTCTCAGGAAGGCGGGGAGACGTCACTATCTTACTATCTTTGCCAAATAAACAATTTGGTTTTCCCATTTTGAACTGATCGTGTGGTACATAAACTCCACACTGCATCCTGGTGAAAATTTCTGCCAGAGAGATTTAAAATGAGTAACTATTTGTGTCAACATTAATACACACATTTTGATCTTTTACTTCTGTAGATAACGGTCCATCCCAAATGCTCTCTGTACATGGACACTGTTTCCTTTCTTTACTCTTGGGAGAATTATTGGAGTGTGTCTTACCAGTCAATACTGTTGCTCAGGTCACCACAGCTCACAGTTCCTTCAGCTAGCTGTTGTTAGAGCAGTTACCCTCACTGGCTATCTGAGTCCCTGAAGAGTCTGAGAGAGTGGAAACAATGTTGATGTCACCACATGGTTTAAGAGGAATGACTATCAAAAAAGAAGGAATGAGAGAAAATCTTGGGTAGAGGCATGAAACCACTAAAATACAAAAACATGAAGTTTTAGGTGAGAGGTACAACTATTTTAACACCTTCCGAGGTTTCACATGGTTTTAGTTTTAAGTGGGATTTGTATTTCTATAAATGTCAAACAAAACCACTTGAGAAATCAAAGTCAAAGATAAAAATTCCATGCATATGACTAATAAATGACATCATGTTGTAATAGTATTTTACAAATTGTGACCTAATCTAGGTACCTATTGTGACATCAGATAATTATAAATTTGTTCATATGGCTCTAATTAATGCCCATTCCCAGAAGTATACAGTAACCAATCAAAAATAAAGGCCATGACTTAATCTATCCAGTTAGCTTTACTGATTAGGGAAGAATCCAGCAATAATCTCACTGGCTTCTTTCTGTCTGCATGTATAAGTGTTAAATTATACATACATACAGTATTGAAAGGTTTATACCACAAGACATATTCTGTCATTTGCCTCTATGTCTCTGGATTTTACAGTTAGAGAAATGAGCAGTTACATTTTGTTTTTAAGAATGAGATTTATAAACTGTGTGTAGTGGTGCACACCTTTAATCCCAGCACAGAGGAAGCAGAGGCAAGCAGATTTCTGAGTTCAAGGTCAGCCTGGTCTACAGAGCAAGTTCTAGGACAGGCAGGGCTTTCAATTCTGGCCCAAAGAGTGAATTTTATGATGGCAATGGGATGAGGCAGCTGCTTATTCTCATGAAGGCAGACAGGAAGCAAAAGTGTGGCTAAACATAGAAGTGGAACTCACCTCCAGAGCCTGCCCTTATCAATCTACTTCCTCTACAGGCTCCATCTTACTAAAGCTCCACAGCCTTCAAACTAATACTCTGAGAGAGATGGAGAGTTCAAACCCGGAGCCTATGGGGAGACTTCAGATGCACAATATAACACTCTCTCATGTGGTCTGTGTCCAAGACAATCACATTTTTATATGTCTTCCACTCTAAGATTAGGACGCTTGCTTTGAGAGGAAGCCTATAGAGGGCCTATAGAGGAAATGCATCCTGGTGGCGTGTGGCAGGTAGTCTCTCACACTTTAAACACTAGATTAATTTTACCCATTTCTTTGCAGGTCATTAGTCTTCAGCAAACATTGGATTTGGTGGGCATTTTGCTAGTCAGAAGTTTCAGTTATCTGGAAAGTTACGCTTCTTTGTTCCTAAGATAATTTGATTTGGATTTTGAGGTAAAACTTTACTGAAAGCTTTAGAGCTGACCAAGTGCATTAAACTAAATGCGTTTCCTTCATCTGCCAATTTTGTAATTTTGTTAAAGAAAGGAGAGTTGTAGGCTTTGGATCGACTCTTTCTCCTGTAAAATTCCATGCTGCTCATTGCTCTTGATTCTTTATCCCAGATAGGCAGTAGGGCATTTTTACCCCTCTCCAGGGGCCTCGCAATAGACTCCTAAATTATAATTATTATGGCAAATCTTTTTGTTCTGACAAATAAAACCTGCATGTTTTACTTTGTACCCTTTTCTTGAGCTACATAGTTTAGCCCAAGTTTGCGAAAGTAATCACTAGTCTTTTTGAATCATAGGAACATATTTCTTTAGCTCCTGCAAGGCACATAGTGTAAAGTCATTTAAAGTTGTGTTAAATTTTTCTTAGAAGGACTATTTCAAATAATCAGGCAGCGGGAAAGTGAAAAAGAGTATTTACCCCAACTGAGAAGCTCAATGAGAGCTTTTAAAAGTGGGAGAAAAAGGGATGTTTAGGCAAAGGTGCTCAGAGAAAAGTGTAACAGTGTCTACAGGTCAAGGACAGCATAGAAATATAATGACCCATGCTCCTCCATAGCTAGAGAAGACTGAAGAATATGGCTACAGATAAAGGAATCGTAGAAATGATGAATGCCTAAAATGTCCCAACTTCATTTCACAGCATTTTACAGAACTTAAAACAGGAATAAACAGTTAAGCTAAGGCAGACTGAATCACAACAATCCCCATAAATGAACCTCCAAATAATCCCCCTAAATATAAAATTCTCATTCACACACAACAAAGTCAGAATAATGTTTAAAGTGACCAGTTAATCCCACTGGTTTCACAAAATTATTTAACAATATTCATTTCCATTTTTTTTTGGTTTTTTCGAGACAGGGTTTCTCTGTGTAGCTTTGCGCCTTTCCTGGAGCTCACTTGGTAGC
>CABHPQ010166214.1:56358-67467 GCA_902168405.1 Peromyscus aztecus
TGTGTGTGTGTGTGTGTGTGTGTGTGTGTGTGTGTGTGTGTATGTCATATTCAATTTCCATTTTCAAAGAAGCTATATGGGAATTTGAATTTTTATAGCCATATTTTCTCTGTTAATGAGTGGAGGATTTGCCAGTGAGGGGTTTTTTTAGAGATTAGTGGAGGATAAATTACAAATTTGACTAACTTCCTGAGTTGCTGTGCCAGCCCTGACTTTTTCCCAGCAGAGGTTCAGTATCTTGGTTGCTCATGTCTGAACAAAGCTCTCTGTTCCCAAGGTCAATGGATATACAGTTTCAAGAAGAACTTGGGCAATCAATGTTACACAGTTGTATGGACATAAAAAGTTGTACTTTAAATAAGATAGATTATTTCCTTTACCAATCCTTTAAGGACCTAGTAAAGGTCTTATCAATCCAGAAGGGTGGGGACTTATTGTTATAAGACTAGTGTCTTATAAGAAGAGGAAGACATCCAGAAGGTGCTGTACTTGGCCACAGCTAAAAGGTCACTTCCAAGTGAGAAGAGGGGCTACAGCCAAAACCAAACCCAGTGACTCCTTGACTTAGATTTCTAGCCTTTTAAACTATGAAAAGAAACATTGATATCATTGATGCTACTTAGCCTGTGATATTTTGTTATGACAGCCCGACCAGATGAGTGCATTAGATGTCCATCACTGTGCCCTTGGTCTTGAACAGAGGAAGGAGAAAGAAGCAGTAGTAGAAGATAAACATACTCTGTTCTGGATAACTTACATGTTACAAATACTGGCTCTGCTTGTCGCTTGTTGGGGAGAATTTAGATATGTGATGGACTAAAAGTATGAAGCTATGAAGGTAGGAAATTTCTATGAGTTGATTTGTCTTGTGCTAAAAGTGTTTGTGTGTGTGTGTGTGTGTGTGTGTGTGTGTGTGTGTGTATACACTTATGTGTTTTACTCCCAAAGAGAGAGATGAATATAACTGTGAACTCTAAATACTTTCTAAAAAGAGGCATCTCCCTCCCACTTTACATTGCCCTGTGGTTACTCTATAGCTGTATAGGTGGTCTATTTTGATAGTACCCCATACTCTGAACTTGTGTATATATTTACCTCTTTCTTTTCTTTATGTATGTATGTAGTTTCTATTACATACATTCATTACATATAATAATTGTTTTCTTATGTCATTTTCATACATGTATATAATGTGTTTTGATCATTTTCATCTTCACTAATTCTTCTTGCCCCCCCCCCACCGTTGATCTGATTTCTTTTCCCAACTAGTTCCCTTTATATTTCATATTAGTTGAGTTCTGTGTCCTGTGTTCATACACAGTGTTTGTCCTATTAATTTATATTAGGATTCTATGGACTATTAACTAGTTAATATGGCTAGTGAGTACTCCCATATACTTGATGTTCACTTTAATGGAAACTTTTACATAGGACTGTATTTTATAATGGTAAAATTGTACTATCAAGTTTCAGAATCTCATGCAGATAAATGAGAAAGCCATCCTTGTCAGTTTTCATTTCTGTCTAAAGGAAGTAATGGGTCAATAATTATTTGCACTTAGCTTTCATTCCTATAATACACACAGTAGTTAGTTACATTGTCTGGAAGTCCTTTTCTTTTTTTCTTTTTTTGTTTTTTTTTTGAGACAGACTTTCTCTGTGTAGCTTTGCACCTTTCCTGGAACTCACTCTGTAGCCCAGGGCAGCCTCGAACTCACAGAGATCCACCTGCCTCTGCCTCCCAAGTGCTGGGATTAAAGGTGTGTGCCACCACTGCCTGGCTGGAAGTCCTATTTTTTTAATCTATTTTCTCCTTCACTTTCTTATTTATTTTTTTATTTAAATAATTTCATAAAATATATTTTGATCATATTCTTTCCCTTCCGCCAACTCCTTCCTGCCAGATTATCCCCACCTCCCTAACTGCATGTTCCCCCCACTTTTGATCTCTCTCTCTATCTCAAAAATCAAAGACAAAAAAAATCAAAACAAACAAAAGGTACACACAAAAAAAAACAAGGAGTTCATTTTGTGTTGTTCAACTACTCCTGGGAATGAGGCCTGCTCTGAAGTGTCCTTAATATACCCAGTGACACTCTAGTGGAGAAAAGTGATTTTCCTTTTCAGGCAAACATCAATTGCAGTCTACAACAGTAACCTGCTAGTAAGATATACTGGGTACAGCAGTGGCACAAACATATGGGAGTAACCAATCACTTTTCGATTGGTTTTAAGGCCCACTCCATGGGGCAAAAACCATACCTAGCACTGTTCATGTGGCCCAGAACTTGGTAGCAGGTAGTTCCTTGGCCTGGAAAAATCTTCTGCTAGTGTTCCGGTAAAGGAATATAGCAATAAAATGACTACTAACAACGTTCTGTTATTCCCATAGATCAATACAGCACGCAACCCTCACTGGAGAAGTTTTTCTTACAGTGCAAGGTAATTAACAGAGACCCACAACTGGACAATGTGCAGAGTGAGAGATTTTAGAGTGCTCAGTCCTAAATGGGATATCTTTATTAAACCTCTCCCTTTAAGGTTCTCTTATTTACTTCTTTATTCATTGTCGAAGGAATGTTTCTTTTTATACATTGGTGTTGGTGTATAGAGTATTCTTTGTTTAAACACAAAATTGAAGGACAAAGCATTAAATTGAAGTTCTGGTGAGACACAAAGCCATGATTAAGTTTAATCTATCATTTAACATCATGTTCCTTAGAGATTAGTCAGCCCACAGTGAAAGGATTTGTGTTTTATTTACATGTGGAAGAATGTAAGTTTCTTCAGGAAATAGAAGAAAAGGAGGAGAACTCATAGAATTAAAGAAATCCACAGGCTTTCTCCCTCCATCCCTGTTCTTTCCCTGTGAAGGTTCCCTCCTATGTGTTGCCAGTAACTATCCAGCAGCACAGAACAGCTGTGTTTGAATGGCTCATTCATTTACAACACTGCCTTGGTCTCAGAGTCCCTTAGTCCTGGCTAATGTTCTGCCTTCCATCAGAGTTGTGATTATTTTGTAGTGACTGCACTCCTCGGAACCAGTGAAAACAACTGGTACATAGGAGACATAAATATGAATGGGAACTTTCAAACTCATAACTGTTAATTAAAAGGAAAATACTCTCTAGCTTCCTGTCTCAGGACCACATTACACGTGAAGTATTTTTAATGAAATTCAGCTGGCACTTTCTCTGTTTAATGGGTCTTCTTGGATAGAAGCCAAATGGATTAAAGTTGTACCAGATTTGATCATGTACCAGAAGGTGTTATCATTAAGATTTAATACATACAATTCAGTCTATGCATTTCTATCAGGAGAGCCAGAATAATTTAACATTATGAGGGTCAAGGGACAATTACAAAGGGTGTGAGGGGCCCCAGAGTGGGGGTTCAGCTCCCCTGTCATTCAGTGTGTGACCAGTGATGATATATAAAATTCTGCATATGGGGAAAGTAAGGAACAAAGGCCAATTCTGCAGTGACGGAGCTAGTGAGGGCTAAGAAGGACTGGAGTGTGTAAAATCTACAGTTGGTTGGCCTCATTTACTATAATAGCTTTGTTTAGTGGTAGGAAACATTTTTGTAAAAGGCCACAAGGTCAGCCTTATACCTGCTCTACACTGCTATTGTGCTGAGATCAATGGAAGTAGGTATCTAGCAACACATTTTTGTTTACACACATGGATATTTGAATTTTATGTAATTTTAGTATCATTGTATGGATTACTTTCTATTGCTGTGATAGAAGGCCCAAATACCAACAACAACAAAAACAACCTAGGGAAGAAAAGGTTTGTTTTGGCTTACAGTTTGAGGGGCTGTCGTCCACCAGGGCAGAGGAGGCAGAGAAGCAGGGGCTGGAAGGCCTGACAGTCAGGAAGCAGAGGGATCACATTTCATCTTTACAGAGGAAATGGAGAGAACAAGTTGGGATGGGCTACAAAAAGCAAAGTTTGCCCCCCGTGGAGTTCCTTCTCCAGCAAGGCTCCCTCTTAAAGCTTCTGCAAGCTTCTCAACAGCTCTATCCACTGCAGACAAGCTCCTTGAGCAAATCCTTGTAGCACTGGATACCAGGGCATCCCCCGACAAGACTACAATGCCTGTGGTTGGTACAGGGTGCAAGGAAGCATGACTCCAGAGACTGACTCAGGGAACAGCATTCGCTTAACTTCACCTGGGCAATCACTTCTGTAGCAGACCCCTATCGACTGCGATTGGTTAGTACATTACCTCAGGTGGGACTCTCAAACCACTAGGATCTCTGCAGAAGAAGCACATAAAAGGAGACGTGGAGAGTGCAGACTCCTTAGTTGGCCAGTTATTGGCTGCTCACCCTACCTCAGAATTCAGTGTTCTGACATCTGGGAATACTCAGGAGCATGTTGTGCCATGCTTCTTACTTAAAAGAGCAGTATACTGGGTAGGCTGATCACTAAGTCGTGGCTGCATTTTCTCCTATACCATAGCACTCACTTAGTTACATCTTATCTGTACCACAATACCAGGCACAGAAGAGACATAAGGACTACACGAAATATAATAATGTTAATGCCTATCCAATATTTAAACAGTAATGAGTATTTTTCATAACAATGACAAATAGTTGAAGCTAAGATGTTATCACTGTTTCTGATTATCTTGATGTGTAATGGTATTCATCTATTTTATTTTATTTTATTTTTTATTCCAGGTGGCCTTGAATTCACTATTCAGCCAAGGATAGCCTTGAACTCCTGATCCTTCTTCTTCTACCCCAAGTGTTGTGACACATTCCTATTATCTTATGTGCTAAGGAAAACAACGTCACTTAGGTCATTTAGGTGGGGATATTGTTAGCGTCCCTGTCCAGCAGTCATTAAGGTCTCAGTTTTGTCACTTGCACTGCATACACAGGATACGATGGCATGAGCCTATAATCCAGCACTTAGGATAGAGTGGCCAAAGGATCAGAAGTTTAAAGTTTCCTTTGCTATGTAGTGAGTTCAAGGTCAGCCTGAGACACATAAGATTCTGACTCAAAAGAAGAATACTGTTACTAGCTCTGAGCAATGATCACAGTGAAAAGCATGTATATCCAGAATTCCTAAGATATTAAAAAAAAAAAAACAGATTGAAGAGTGCACTCTATGAAATGGGCTAAATATTTCCTGACTATGTCATTTCTTTAGTTCCATTCAAACTGAAAACCTATAATCCTGCTTTATAATGAGGTCCGGGAAAAACCGAAACCGCAAATAAGGAATGTTCGAGCTATGTCACATGAGAGTGTGCCTGACTGCACCCTGTGACGCTGCCGTATTTGTACACGGGAGATGTTCCCTCATGAGAGACCTTGTGTGCTTTCTGGAAGGCTCCAGGGTTGCCTCTTGATCAGCCCAGCCTCCTTCTTGCCACTCTGGTGGTGAGTGGAGCAGAAACATTTTAATTAATGGTGAACTTCTCAAAGTTGAAGTGCAAACAATTACAGCTCAATTTTACTTTCGGCCTCATTTTCATCATTTCCATTTTTCTCCTCCCTCCCTATTAGATGCCTCTGTTTCACAGTCTGTAAAGCTGCCTAATGGCTCTGCTTGAGAAAAGAAGGCATTGTTTCTATTTCCTGCAATTAAAGGCAGTTGGGACAAAGACAGCTTTCCTGCTCCACACCTCTGGATGAGTCCTTGGGAAAGGTAGACCCCTCACTCTTTCCTGCCTGGGCAATAGTTTATTTTCCTCTACTGGAAAGGATCATGTCTTCCTCATAGCAACTGTTTGCATACAAGCCTCAAAGAAAGTTCATAGCACACATCACAAGTACATCTGATATGTAAGTGAAGTGATCTGTAGCACGGTTAATTAGACCTAAATTCTTGATTTACTATTTATAAAACAAAATTGATTATTACTTCATCAACAACATTTAAAGCATCATTAAGAGAGGTCTGCTCCAGCAGCCTCAGGTTAAATTTTTTAACAAGCACTTTAGTTGCTAATCTGTGTTATTGCCAACATATGTAAACTTCCTAATGCTAATTGCATTCAGCTGTGAATCAAACAATGTCTAATTCTCTTCAGGATTAATTATGCACATGTGCCTCCTGCATTCCTAAACATGGTTCTCATAAATAATAAGAGATATATCTAAGCAGATGGGATTTTTCCAACTAAATGATCTGTTTATCATGAATAAAACAAATGACACATACTAGACTTCAAATGCAGAGTCACTGCAACTTCACATATTTTTAGCATTAATAAGCACCACAGTTGTTTATATGAGTGCTTTTTTTGAACAATTGAGCAGCAAACCGTGTTTGCTCACATGCTGTATTTATCTCCACCAACATTAAAAACAATTTTAAACTGAGAACCCAGAACAGAGTAATTTTATGCATGGACTGGGTGATGATAATTCAACACAGTAAAGATCTAAACTCCACAGCCCCATAGGGAGTTCTCTTTAAGTAGACTTTGTAATTAAGCTGATAGACTGGTATAGTCTTCCTGTTTCTAGAATAGAGGATGTTGGGTACATCTTCTGCTGTTGCAAGATTAGAACCTCAGAATCACGTATCCAAAAATAGTCCAATGCAAGTTTTTTGTTTCTACAAAGAAGATAATTTTGAAAGAATATGAATTTGCATAGTGCGAAATAAATTATGAATAAAATAAATTCAGAGAATTAAGTTATTAATTTAGAACTGTGTATTATGGTATCGTTGAGCCAACTTCATTCTCCCTCCTCCCCACCCCACCTCTTTCCATTCTCCCTCCCATTTGTGGCCATACTCCATGGCGAATCTGAATTGAGATGAAGTTAAAGAACAGTGTAAAATTAAGTGTCAAAATATTATTCCAGTAAATTGTGTTACTAGGAATGTGTTCTTTCACTTCTTAAATGTGGTGGCTAGCAATTTTTTCTCTTTCTTTCTTGTTGTTTTTGTTATGAGGTCTTACTGTGTAGCTTTGGCTGGTCTGGAACTCCCTATGTAGATGAGGCTGACCTCTAACTGATATTGATTCCCGTGCCTCTGCCTCTGGAGTGCTGGAGTTAAAGGCATGAGCCACCACACCTGGCCCCCAGATTTGGTTATATGTATGTAGTGTGAATCATTTTATTTTGGATAGTACTAAACTGGTATGCTATGGATCATCCAGCAAATCAAGAGTGGAGTCCAGCCATGGGTGAATTTACAACTGGAAATCTGGGCTTTCTAGATAAAAGAAAATTAAAAAAAATAAAAACAAAAACAAACACAAAAAAAAACTAGCTCTGTGATTCAGAAAGTCCAGTAATTTGTCCAAGGCCACAGAGCCTTAGCAAGAACCACACATTAAGTAGTAGATCCAGAGTTTGTCTCTGTGAATATATGATAGATTTAGCCTCTTGTGAGAGTTATCTTCCTCACCTCTAAAGAAAGTCAGGATGCTACCACTGTAGGTTATTGGAAAGGTTTCTAGCAGTATTCACAATGTCTGGTCTGGTCTGTGCTGTTCCCTGATGAATTTACCCTTTAGCATGGACACAGAGCCTTAGCAACAAAAGACTCTTGGAACTTTCAATAGAAGTCAGAAGGAGAAAGGAGTGACTACTGATACCCCACCCCTGGAATGTTAGTTTGTTCCCTAGTTGATATGAACAAGCTCTTTCTTATCTTAAAACTATATAATTATAACTTTGATCACAATTAAACGCACTGCTTAAAAAAAAAAAGCCCATACTTTATTCTTTTGCCAGTGAAAAAGAAAAAAGAAAAAAAAACAAAACCCAAAGATTTTAAGCATTAAGGGACACTGCATAAAATATGTATGTCTGTTATGAACACTGTAGACTTTGGCCACTGGCCCTTGGCCAATGAAAAATTTAAATTCTTGTAATCACTGTATTTTATTTGAGCCATCAACCAGCCACAGTCCCTCCTTATGGGTTATGGAAGACGAGAAGCTTCTGGAAGAATATTGTCATATTGTTGCCTAGGAAGTAATGATATGATAATGGCTAATGAATGATGTCATGGCATGAGGGAAAGGCATTCTTTTCCATAAGGTCTTTGACTCAAGCCTGTTCTATGAAAGTTCCCATTTACTCAGTTTTTACTCTCAAATCGCTCTGGGATCCTGTCCTCCCACCCCCATCTTCCATCTTCGGGATGCAATCCCCTTGAGTCCATTCAAAAGTTGAATTCTCCCAGATTCACTGGAAACTCACTTATAGTGGTATTCTATTTGTACTGAAATGTGATTTTATTTGTATGTTAATAAATAAAGTTGTCCAGAGGTCAGAGTTATTTAGCAAACCATAGGGAAAGCCAGGGCGGTGGTGGTGCACGCCTTTAATCCCAGTACTCAGCAAGCAGAACTAGGTAGATCTCTGTGCGTTGGAGACACACGCCCTTAATCTCAATACCAACCCTAGACCTGGAGGTCTGTACAGAGAGGCAGTGATGAGACAGCCACGTAGTTGGGTTTATGACCAATGAGAAGGAAGAACCAGAACTCTATTTAAGGACAAACGCACAGGAAGTAGCTCCCTTTTCGGAGAGGTTTCTTGGTGGAAGAAGCTAGCCAGCAGCACGCGGGTAAGCTCCTAACTCTGACCTCTTGGGCTTTTATCTTTACCTTGGCTCTGTGTTTCTTATTTAATAAGACGGTTAGTTACATCTACATTTGGCACCCAACGTGACAAGACTCCATAAGAAACCGCTTGACTTGCGGCTGGTCCGCGGCTGGTCCGGTTTCCCGCCTCAGCGGTCGGCTCCGGACGGCCTGGTCTCTAGCCGGGGCCAAGGTCGGTTTGGCCTCAGGCCCCAAGCAGTTAGCTTAAAAGCCGGTGCTACAAACAACTCAGGCGAACAGGGTACCTGCCTGTAAAGCCTACGCACGTGGTCGGAGTTTAAGGAAGCCGCAGCCCAGGCTTGACTCCATTCAAGCCGCAACACATGGCGTGGCTGGATTTAAGCTTTTAGTGGCTACGCTTTCTTGCTTGCTGTCTTGCTCGCTCTCTTTCTCTCTCTCTCTCCCTCTCTCTTGTTCTTGATTCACCTCGGACACTAGGTGGCTGTTTTGAAATTCGCTCGGATTTCTACTGTTCTGCGCAGATTTGGTAAGTCAATTAACATATCAAATATTTTAAAGGAAACTATTTAACAGAGAAAATTTTTCCAAAAAAAAAAATGGGTTTTCTGTGTGCATTGGAAGAAAATTTGTTTGCAATTTTAGGCAGTGTGACAATGGAACAACTGTATGGGGTGATTACTATTGACAGGATTATGCAGTTTGTTACTATGTTTATACTCATTTTACTATTTAAAAAGATAGTCAATTTAAGTGCCAGGATGACAGTTTTAGAAAAACTTGTTAAACCTGAAAAAACTCAGACAGAAGAAATTAAGAGTGAAGTTGTGGATCATAAGGTTACAGAAAGAAAGCCTGTTTTCACACAGTCACCCTTAATTTATCCGGTAACCGTACAGCAGTCGCCTGATCAAATGACTACCCAAAATAATTGGGCTCCAATTGACATGTTGGATTTACGAAGGTTTAAGGAGGCAATAGTATCTTATGGCATGCATTCCCCATATGTAAAGCAAATGTTAAACTCTTGGTCAACATATAATAGGATTACACCACAGGACTGGTGGCAGCTGGCACAGGCTGTTTTAGAACCAAGTCAGAAATTTCAGTGGCACATATACTTCAAGGAGGAAGCTAAAAACATAGAAAAACAATGGAGGGATAAAGGAATACAAATCTGCCAGGATCAACTTATTGGAGAAGGCCAATATGCTTCAGTCCACACACAATGTCTATATGATGTCCAAACCTTAATTCTATGTCGAACGGCAGCCTTGAATGCATGGGACAGAGTTGAGGAACCAGGAAAAAAAGCTGAGTCATTTACAAAGGTTACACAAGGCCCAAAAGAATCTTTCACAGATTTTTTACAAAGACTGGCTTCAGCAGTGAAGAGAATGGTCCCCGATTCAGACGCTAGTCGGATAATAATTGAATCTTTGGCCTTTGAGAATGCGAATGCAGCATGCAAAAGAATAATCAGGCCGTTAAAGGCAAGATCTGCACCCTTGGAAGATTGGATTAGAGACACAGTTAATGTGGAGGATCATGATCATGATGATATGTGGGTAGGAGAAGCAATTTCAAGGGGTTTGAGGAATGTTAGATGTTTTGGATGTGGTAAGCAAGGACATTTGAAAAGGGACTGTAAACAGGTCATTCCTAGGAACAATGTTTCTTCAAGGAACAATGGTAACAGAATGCCCCTTCCTTCTGGAGTATGCAGAAGGTGTGGTAAGGGAAAACACTGGACCAATGAATGTAGATCAACAAGGGACAGACAAGGTAATCCTTTGGCTCAGTCTTCGGGAAACTCCCAGAGGGGCCTCTTGGAGGCCCCAACAGCAAATCCAGTTCAAGCCTTTCCTGCAGTCGCAGAGGAAATCCCTGCTCTGAGCGATTAAATAACCAAATGCCTATCGGAATAAATCATGCTGGTCAGAATGATGAAACAGAGAGAATAGAAAATTCAGGAAGAAGCATAAAGAAAATTTTTTGGCAAACTTCTATTAATGAACAAAGACCAAAATTAACGATAAAAATTAATGGTGTTTTGTTGTCTGGTCTGGTAGACACAGGTGCGGACGTTACTATAATTGCACCAGAATTTTGGCATCCAACTTGGCCTCTTCAGGAGGTAAATGTTCAACTGTTAGGAATTGGGACATTATCTCAAGTAAAACAGAGTGCAAGATGGCTGGAATGTATAGGTCCAGAAGGACAGAGAGGTAAATTAAAGCCATATGTGGCTAACATAGCTATGAACCTGTGGGGTCGAGACTTGTTACAACAATGGAATACTCAGATTAATATCCCTCCAGTCTTGGAAACAAATAATAAACTAGCACATGTTGCTGAGAGAAATATTAGAAGGCATTATTCAGAGTGGTCACCAACCATCCATGTTATACAAGAACAGGGCACAACAACTGATGATCTCCCAAAGACACCAACAGCTCTACCTTTAAAATGGTTAACAGACAAGCCTGTATGGGTTCAGCAATGGCCTTTAACAACAGAGAAACTCCAGGCTTTAGAAGAGCTGGTAGAAGA
>CABHPQ010166215.1:0-26687 GCA_902168405.1 Peromyscus aztecus
ATTCCACAAAATGACTTCAGTCTAGTTTATAGTAAGTTCCCAAAAAAATGACTTCTGAAAAAGTCAGTAGATTTTATAGAAAATTCCACAAAATAAAAATGTAATCTCTAAACATTTAAACAAACAAAAAGCAGGTTGGAATATAACAAGTTTTCCAAACATGGTAGCAATAACTGCTTTATACCATAGGATAAGATAGATGCAAAGATAGAGTAAGTAACTGACTTAACACACCTACCTCTGGTCATAGTGGGAATCTGCTTGAGGCTAACTGAAAATAACAGTTGATGGCACTTACTTGCTGAAGATAATGATGGTGAAAGAGACATTGACAGACTTGAAAACTGTTATTCTTTTTACATAACTTCATGTAAAGATATATCCTATGGAACACATGGAATGAAGACAAACACACAAGACAAATGTACAGCATGGTTTTTTTTTTTATAAGAACAAGGGTTACATAACAATGAAATCCTGCCAAGCAGCTACAAATCAAAAATCAGTGTGCAAAAAGCTCAGTACAAACAATGTAAACTTAAAATGTAAAATTAAAATGCAAAATAAAAAAATACTGCAGATACATCACATCGAATAGTTAACACAACTAAATAGAAAATATGTTCAGTTCATAGATCATACATGTAATTTAGCTTCTGAATGTTACAGTTTTTTAAGCTAATAAAATGAATTCTGAGTTATTGCCTGAGATAGCGGTATACTCGAAAGTTCTTCACAATGGCAAGCATATCCCATATAAAAACACAGCAGTTGCAAACTCTTAACTGAAATATATTAGTGATTAAACAATAGAGGAATAAATATACCAAACACTAAATATAATACTGGCAAAGATCTACATAAGTGTCAAAATACTGAATGACAAATACTGTTGAAAAATGATATGATGAGAAAATTGATCCTACTCTCACATTGTTTCTGACAGAAATCTATACATTTGTGACTTCCTTCAAACATTTTGTTTTTCCCTTAATGTTTCTACTACTTATATCATTGAATTGTTCTAAAAATTTAAATGATCTTCATAGCTGATCCATTCATTTCATTATCTTCTTTCTGCCAATATGGAAATATAGAAACAACACACAGCAGGCAGTTGAGCTCATGTATGTTCTTCAAATGATCTGTTTCATATAGTCCATGGGCCCTAAAGCTTCTTAGTGAATAATTCATTGTGGAATAAGTCATGGCCATCTTAAAAAGTATCCATGTGAAAGGTTTCAATAATAAATTTTTTTAACCATACATTACTGAGCTATATGGTATCAGTGGTCACAAAACTTCTTAAAAGTATGTTTGTTCAAAATTTATTTCACTCTATGGATATAAGAATTAAAAAATAACCTTTCATAAGTTCACAGCTAGACATTATATTACAATGATGTCTGTAATAGTAAATGAAGAAAAGAGGATACAACCCTCCTAGTGCTTAATTTTTCTGTAGACATCTAAATAAAATTACCAATCACATTGAAGTGACCCAATATCTTAAATTTGAATGATATTTGTCCACAAATTTGGTTTAGTTTGAATGTAAGCAATAAAGCCTATACTATATTAACATCATACACGCATGGCAAGATATCTGTTTTTCAGGGAGAAAAGCCCTGTCCTCACCATGACCTATTTGTAAAACCCCAGAAAGTCTCCCTTTCCTGCACTCTTCCCTGTCTGCCAGAGGTATTGGTTGATTTGGTGGAAATAATTAGATTCATAAAGGTTGGTGCTCTCTTTTGCTCTGGACAATCTGACTCGAGTGTGAAGGGTTATCCTAATATGAAGTATAGCTTCCATTGGTCTGTGCAGGGTTATCTTAATATGAAGTACAGCTTCCATTGGTCTGTGTAGGGTTATCCTAATATGAAGTATAGCTTCCATTGGTCTGTGCAGGGTTATCCTAATATGAAGTATAGCTTCCATTGGTCTGTGCAGGGTTATCTTAATATGAAGTACAGCTTCCATTGATCTGTGTAGGGTAATCCTGATATGAGGTATAGCTTCCATTGGTCTGTAGGATTATTCTGACATGAAGTACAGCTTCTATTTTAGGTCTTTGATCAACAGAAACCACAACTTCTGACTTTCTTTAAACTAAAATGAGAGTTAGAACTTAAGTCATGTTCAAGACTACAGAAAACTAAAAGTCCTAGATTGTTCCAAGTTTGGTATACAAAAGTCATGTTATTCAAGAGAATCTGAAATTCACCAGTGTATAAGTGTTTATAAAGAAATCTAATATGGAAGCCTTCATATGTAGAAGGAGAAGCTAAATACCTTCCCTGCAACTTGTATGTGGAGTTTTTGCAAAGCTGTGTGTCACAAGTTGCCTGCTAGAGTTCACTTAGTTACAGAAATTTCTACCATATTTCTACCATACTTGGAAAGAGAATATGGTCTGATAGCAACAGCCACACCATTAACATTTGCTGACCAGAAAAATAAAAATCTGAAATCAGAGACCATGAATATTAATTTCAAACTTTAGATGCCCTGATAATTAAGCATATGCCCCAAATGAACTATATCAAACCCACACAGTGGCCACAAATGTACATATCTCTATTCAGCTCATCATATGTTAGTTCTTAGTAATTCAAACAATAGTTTAGGTTTGCTTCCCTCCTTCAAAATGTAAACATCTTCTAATACTCTATGGACTGTTGGGAAGTTGGTACATTGGGTTCATCTGTAGTGGTCATGGGAGACTTCAAAGAATGTCCGTTCTCTGTTTAAATAAAATAGAACAAAATAAGAAAGCAAAATAAAAATGTCATGCAGACAGCCAAAGATAAAAGATTCCAACCCTTCTCTTTTGGTGGACCAAGGCTCTATTATGTTCTTGTGTTGTGTTGCAGTGATGTGCTTAGGGAAGGGGAGGGTGGGCGTCTGGAGGGACTTCTCTCACTCCCTTACTGGACGCCATAGATACTCTAAGGACAGATTGATCACCTCAGCAGGGAAGACTACAGCAGAATAGGTAAAAGAACAAGAGTTCAGGGAATAAAAGGGGGATAAAATCAACAGTAATACCGAGAAGTTTGAGGGATGGGAAAGAATAAGGGCTAAGTGATGAGAAGAAGGACGTAAAGGAAAGAAAATAGACTTTGTTCCTTGGATGTTGATTTTTAAGAAATGAAAGTGATGTGATAGTCAAGAGTGGAATCGCAAAGATGCTTTCATGAATTTTTTAAAAATCTGCTTGATAAATCTTCTGGTGCAAATCTCTTCCTTTTCTTGGAGCCTGGATGGAAGCCTGCCGGACTATCCGGCTAAGATTATACAGATAACCGGTGCAAAGTGAAGACCCGACTTAGTGCTTTCTACAATCCAGTGAAAGAGGAAAACATTTCCCAGACACTGGCAGGAAGAAGAATTTAAAATTCTGAATCATGACATGACACTAGTGGAATTCAGGTGTTTCTGGAAATTGTTGATTTTTTTTAACTCAGCTGTCCATTCTTCTTGGCTATGTACGTGTGTGGCTTCATCTCACCATCTCGTTCTTCTCCACTTTGCCCTCTGGCTGAGGTAGACCTAGGCTGAGTAGTTCAAGATCTCTCCTGGTGCCTTACTACCGAGACTATGAAGGAACAGGACAATAAAGGAGAGCGAGGCACACACTGCAGGGCCAGTGCTCTGATCAACGGAGACTGGCTGTCTCTAAATAAAACTCCGATGGCTCCCAAAATCAGCCTGTTCTTCCCCACATTTCCAAGGAGAATCTAACTGTTTCCAGATACTCCTGACCCAGATCTACAGTTGTTAGGCTGCCTGTCTGGAGGCCTACAGCATGTCAAAATCTGGGACTCTCTATGGTCCCAAAGAAAGGCTCCCCTGGCTCTTTGGGTTACATTTAGCCTTCATGAAGTGAGTTGTTTAGTTCACTGTTGCAAAATTGAAATGGATGGACACAAAGAGGCAGGGTTGAGGATGAAGAGCCTGATACACAAAGGAATGAAGAGAGAAAGGGAGAAGGATGAGAAGGAGGAAGGGAGGGAGAAAGGAGAAAAAGAAACACTTGACATACTGTAAAACAAGCAATTTAATGTAAAATTTATTGTGACACTCCACAGCTTCCCTTTAAATTGTCAATTCTAATCTAATTGTATAGATTTGGGATCGGCCTAAATCCAGTTTGTGGTGTTTTTATTTATTGCAAAGCTTTTCTTAACGACAAAGTTTATAAAATTTAAAAAAGGATGGTATTGAAATAAAACAGGCATAAACCATTTTTGGATTTAGCAGACAAAATAATAAGAAAAAAATGCAAAACAGACTAAGGAAAATTGAGGTCTTTTATACTATGAAATTGGGATTACAAGAAAAGCAAATACTTTGAATTTTTACTATAACATGTTTTTCCACATCAAGGATTCAGTCTATAAGATTCTGATTCTTGGCACACACAGAGAAAGGCCACAGAGGATCCTGATTTCAGAGAACAGAATAGAGACACTTGCTGTTCTGATCCCTGGAGACTATTAGGATGCCAGGATGTGAGTAAATCAAATGCTCACGATCTGAGAAAGAAAATAGACAGAGAATGATTCAAATTAAATTCTAAACCAGGGAGAACAATTAGAGGAACACACATCAAGGAAAATGAACAAAGAGATCTGAAGACCAGACAGTGCCTGCTATCGGCGGTAACTGCAGAGAAAGCCAGTCAGCCCTGCTGAACACAGAAGGGACAGTGAGTGTAGAGATGGCAGGTCAAAGGCTTTGGCACAAGAACGAGACTGTGTCCAAAGCAACAGTTTGTTCTCAAAGCCACGGATGCATAGTCTGGGAGGAACAGCATGAGCGTGGGATACTGTCATCTCACAGTGCAGGTGTTTGGAACTCAGCTATACATACCCATGTGGCAGCAGTCTCTGACTGTTCACACTGAATCACCCACCCCTGCCCTTCTGCTTCGTCCCATGTGAGTGGAAAGCCAAAGACTGCAAGACATTTTGGGGATTCTGAGGTAATAAAATTCAAGGTAAACAAGGAAACGTGACTTAAGAGAAAGAGAAATTTCATGGACTAGAAGCAAATTTTAAAATAAAAGTCCCACAGTTGGTATCTCTAGCAAGACTGACACATGGTACCAGAACAGAATGCTCTGATGGAGCACTCAGCTAGGAAGATAAGGCTGAAGTCTGTGAAAGTCCAACAGCCATATTGGAAAATGGAAGGTAACAATCAATGTCTCAGAACAGAAGACGAAAACAGAGCTCTGCAACAGGGTCCAACAGTCAACAAATATGGAGATGACAAGGAGAAAGACACAAGAGAAGAAGTGAGCAAAGACACAGCAGGGTTTCTTAATGCTGACAGGAGACAGAATCGAAACCCTTTACTCAAGGCAAACAGGAAATCACCTTAATCGGCCAAGTTCAGAACATCAAAACTAGCAAGTTTTTCAAAAGAGAAAACTGCAAGGGAACCAGCAAGGAGGGAAACGTCTGAGTGGCCACCCCGACTTTGCAGAAGCAACCCCAGCTGCCAGAAAGTGGGGCAAGAATGACTGCAAAGTCCTGCTGGGAAGAAATCCACATTCCAACAGCTACCGGGCAGGACAGATGGAAAGAAGGGGGACACGTGGAGACTGGCTTGCCGCACAGGGAGGCTGTCTAACCAGGGAAGAGAAGGGAAGTAGTCTGGGAAACAGACTGACTAGAAACCAGGGCCTGGAACATTCCAGAGTGATGACCGGCAGCCATTTTCCTGAAGTCTAGTAGAGACGGTGGTGGGATGACAGGGGGATTTCTGGGCACAGGTCACTGCAGCACAGTCCCCAGTGAAGACAGGACCTGGATAAGGCACTGTATATAAGAGAAACACGCAGGTTAAGATGTAGACAGACTGGAGGTAGGTAGGTAGGGAAGATATTTTAGGAAAAGAAACAAAAGGGGAATAAAAGGGGGAAATGAAACCAATTAAAATTTGATTTAATTGCATTGATCAAACAGAATGATTCTCATTTTTAATTTAATGTTTCTTTTTTTATAATTTATTTAAATTTATTCTATGTGCATTGGTGTGAATGTGTCAGATCCCCTGGAACTGGAGTTACAGACAGTTGTGAGCTGCCATGTGGGTCCTGGGAATTGAACCCAGGTCCTCTGGAAGAGCAGCCAGTGCTCTGAACTGCTGAGCCATCTCTACGGCCCCAAGGCTTCTCATTCTTAAAATTCTTTGACTTTGGAAACAGCAAGAAACATAACAAGCACATTATACCACTTGGCTCTCCGTGAAACAAACGTTACACTAAAAACAACATACATGTGGTCTATTAATTCTCTATTTAAAAAAAAATTAACCTGTATACAAAATAAAGCACAGTGTAGTGACAATTTATAGAGATGGGAAAAAACGGGGTGAAATGGAGAATAATAAAATAATTTTTCTTAAAAAATGGTAGTTCAAAAAGTTTCTGTTTGAAGGAAAAAAATAAAGTAAGTTTTTCTAAAGCTGCAGAGAACTGAGAAAGTCATAGAGCAGTGTGCAGAGTCAGCCTGCCAATGCCCTTGCATCTGTGGCAGCACCCCCATGCTGCTCTAGGAACAGACAGAATTTAGGGACCTAAAAATGACCCGCCGAGAAGATTAAAAGCAAACCAGTTGAAAGTGTTGGCAGTTGGGGAGGGAGGGGGTGTTGCAGGAGACTCCGTTTTCAATGGTTGATGCTAAGCTACACACTTGTATTTCTTTCTAAGTCTTAAAAAGCAAACAGAAGTGCCAGGACATGCACCAGAACAAACACTGGCAGCCATGCTTCCTTTCCTGCCGGCAGTGGTGGTGTGCTGCTCAGAACAGAGAAAGTTGGCAAATGCGCTCTCCTGCGGGGGAGAGGAGAGCGGGGGTGAGGAGAGCGGGGGTTCAGAGGATGGAGACACCGCCAGGCCAACCGTGAGCTGGAAGAAGTCCTGTCTAGCAGATAGAGCTCAGCAGAGTCTGAAAAGACAGGGGCAGTACGCCAACCTTGAGGAACCCTCAAAGCAACACTGCTGATTAGTGACACAACTCTGTACCCGTTCAGGAAAGCCTGGAAGCACAAGGAAGATCACACACACTGTATGTTCTGAAAGGGGATTCACAGAGGAAGGGGAGTGGGCAGTGAGGGGGGACAAGCAGGAAAACTGTGTCTGTCCTCCCTTTTATGAGAAGTGAAATATGTATGAAAATTTAAAAATATTATATATTTTTTTAAGATACCGTGTTAGTATAGAATTCTTTTTGCATGCTGAGGACTGAACTCACAGCTTGCACATGCTAGGCAAGTACTCTGCACTCCCAGATACTGTGTTGTTCTTCTTTGGTCTCTAGTATATGAAATTTAAAGAGAGAAGGGTGTATTGTACACAAAAGGACCCTGGGAGAAGTATCTTTAATGACGTGATACCACCCTGCTGTTTACTGGCAATGTCTGACATAAAACTAAAGAAAACAGTTTTGAGAGTGAGTCCATAAATGTGGGAGTCAGAGACAAATCTCGAGTGTCCATCCTTCTCTTCTACCTGGTTGGAGACAGTGTCTCTGTGTTGTCCACCACTGCTTCTACCACCCTAGCTGGCCTGCAAGGTTCCTGGAATTGTCTGGTCTCCAGCTCCCATCACACCCCGAGAGCACTGGGAATAGAGACACCATGCCACGTTACCCAGCTTTACATGGGTTACCGTGGTTCAACCTCAACGTCTCATGCTTGCTTGGCCAGTGTTTTACTCACTGACTCACTTCCCAAGGACTTCTTTTTCTTTTAAAAAGATGTTAACATACTGGCTTTCGCATCTTTAACGTGCATATTTAGTTTAGTACATGTAGTGCTTTGAACGAAAATGGGGCCCATAGGCTCATGTATTTGCATGCCCAGTCCCCAGTGGATGAACTGTTTGAGAAGGATCAGAAGGATTCGGAGATATTGCCTTGTTGAACCAGGTGTAACCTGGTTGGAGGAGGTCTGTCACTGAGGGTGGGCCCTGAGGTTTCAAACGCCTACCCCAGGCCAAGTGTCTTTCCCTGCATATTGCTTAGGATCAAGATGTAAAGCTCTCAGCCACTTTTCCAGCACCATGCCTTCCTGGATGCCACTATGCTCCCTTCCATGTTGATAATGGACCAACCCCCTGAAACTGTAAGCAAGTCCCCAATTAAATACTTTCTTTTATAAGAGTTGCCTTGGTCCTGTTCTCTCTTCACAGCAGTACAACAGTGACTAAGACAGAAGTTGGTACCAGGAGAGGAGTTTTGCTGTGATAGGCCTGACCATGCTGTTGTTGGAGGAAAATGGAAGACACTGGAGCTTTGGAGTAGAAAAGTGGCTGAATGCTTTAAGTGGATCTTACTGGGCCATCCCAGGTGAGGCATGGACAGTGGTGCACAGGGCATTGTGGAGGCCCAGCTCAAAAAGTTTCAGAGGGAAACAATATTAGTAGCCAGCATAGAGACCATCCTTATGAAATTTTGGCAATGAATGAGGCTGCTGTTTGCCCTTGTCCTAAGAACCTGATGTAGGCTAAAATTGAAGAGTTTTAGAATAATGGTATTGGCAGAGGAGTTTTCAAGACAGCCTAGTATTGACTGTGTCATGTGGTTATTAGTAATCACTCTTATGCAGCTCTACAATGAAAAGGAGCAAGTGAGGCAAGGAGAAATATAAAATATACAGTTTGAGGAGAAAAAGAGCAACCGGGAAAGATAATGTTAGAGCCTCATCCTGTACTCAAGGAGATAAAAAGTTTAAAGAAAAGTTTGATGCTAGATAGAATATTGGGAGTGGTAACCTCAGGGCAACATCTTACCCAGCTAAGGTTTCAACTTATGAAAAGGAATTAAAGGAAAGCTTAAGCAGCAAAGGAATCCATCAACAACTGAAAGTTTATACAAGCATAATACAAGAGGGGGCCCAAGTTGCAGCTCCAGCAAGCAGAAGAACTTGGCAGCTTCAGCCACAGGGTTCTTGCTTTAGTGTCAAGGATACAGGAATGTAGAATCTTCCTCAAAGATTAAGGAAAGCCACTGAGACCAGGCATGTGGCAGGGCAGTCTGCTGCATGGAGGCCCAGAGTGGCCATTGCATGAAGCTCTGAAAGTGAAGCCTAGACTGTGTTGGAAACCCCAGGATGATGGAGATGCCACAGTCATAGGATATGTGCCAAGGAAAGCAGCAGACATGGTATGGAACCAGCCCAAGAGAGAGAGGTATGCTGCAGTCAATGACACTTAAAGGAGTTGGAGATCTGAAGAGTCCTTTGACATCAGCTATGGAGATGCAGAGTTTGGAGTTTGCCCTGCTGGGTTTCAGTCTTTGGTCCAATATTTCCTCATTATGCCACCTTTCCTCCCTTTTGGAATGGCAATATATATTCTGTACCATTGAATGCTAGAAATATGCGATCTGCTTGTTGATTTTGATTTTACAGGGGTTACAATTAAGAGATTTCCTTGAGTCTCAGTAAAGGCATGGACTTTGGACTTTGAAACAGTGTAGAGACTATGAAAAACTGTGGGAACTTTTGAAGTTTGACTGAATGCATTTTGCGTTATGATAAAGCTACAAGTGTATAGGGGCCAGGGAGTGGAATGTGGAGGTTGAATGAAAATTGCCTCCATAGGCTCATGTATCTGCATGCTTAGTTCTCAGCTGATGGGTTGAGAAGGATTAGAAGGATCAGGAGGTATGACCTTGCTGGAGTAGGTGTAGCCTTGTTAGAGGAGGTGTGTCACTGGGGGTGGACTTTGAAGTTTCAAAAGTCTGCAGCAGGCCCAATGTCTCTCTTTCTGTCTTTTGTCTGTGATTCAGGATGTAGAGCTCTCAGCTACAACTCCAGCACCATGCCTGCCTGTGTACTACCACATTCCTCACCATGATGATAATAGACTAATTTTCTGAAATTGTAAGCAATCTCTCAATTGAATGGTTTCTTTTATAAGAGTTGCCTTAGCCAAAGGGTCCCTTCACAGCAATAGAAAAGCGAATAAGACAGTATTGCTTTTGATATAATATAAACATAAGGAATGGAAAAATGTTAAAAGTGAAGGGAATTAATTTTAGGGAAATTTTAGAGATGAGACTAGATGTCTAGGACTTACGGGTATAGAGCACATCCATAAAATGCAATGTTCCTTCAAATCAGGATTTGAAGAACAAATTAAAGAAAATTTTTAGATTTAAAACATATTACTTAAAAAAAACTACTGTATGTGAATTGTTTTTTTTTTTTTAAAAACAATGGGTTTCCATTGGCTGTTTGCTTTACAGTGTGTCCTGTAGCATGTATTTGCCTGTCTAGTCCTTTGTCTTGAAATGGATATACCATATTTTGTTCATTCATTTATTATTTGAAGGTCATTTAGATTTTTTAAAAATCTGGCTATTATTGAAAATTCTTTTATGAATATTAATAAACAAATATTTATGTATGTGTTTCATCATTCTGTTGGTAGAAATTTTAGGGTAGATTGCTGAGTCCTGATTTCACATGGGGAGAACTGCCAGACTCTTTAAAAGGCCCACACTGTTTTTATATTCCCAAGGGCAGTCTGAGAACTTTAGTGTCTCCACAATCTAGTATTTCTGTCTTTTCTGTGATGGATATCCCACAAGCTATGGAGGGTACCTTGTGGTTTTGACTTGTATTTCCCTGAGATCTAAAGAGGCTGACCATGTGTTCACTGCTGTGATGGACATCCCACAAGCTGTAGAGGGTACCTTGTGGTTTTGACCTGCATTTCTCAGATGTCTAAAGATACTCACCATGTGTTTACTTATAAATATAAAGGCGATTTTGTCTTTTGCGTATATGGTCTCTAGAAAAATGCATAGTCAGATCCTGTACCTACAGTTTTTTTTTATTGTGTTAACATATATGTAACATACAACTGATCATCTCATCTATCTTTGAGTGTGTGATTTAGTGAGTATTAACCACACTAGGGGATACAATGTTAATATGACATTGATGGCAAGGATATCACTTTGTCAGATTGACCTGAGTTTGAATCCAGGTTTTTGTAAGACCTGGTTGGGTATGTAGTCAGGACAAGCTACCAACTCACCCTCAGCCTGTCTCATCATTGATTCTTAATGGTGTATCTTTGTTATACCCTAAAAATACATAAACAATGTGACTACATATACTGAAAAAGAGAAAGTGAAATATTTGCAAAAGTAAAAAGGAATTTCTCACAAATGGGGATATTCATAACCAACTAACAGTCTTTTTTAAAAAATCTACACTTTAGGGACTGGAGAGGTGACTCAGCAGTTAACTATGCTTACAGCTCTTCCAGAGAATCTGAGTTTCTCAGAACCCATATTAGGTAGCTCACAACTGTCAATTCCAGCTCTGGGGCATCTGGTGCCCTCTTCAGGCCTCTGTGTATACCTGCACACATGTGTGCACACATACACACATATATAAATAAAATCTTTTTAAAAATTCACTTCAATTTACCAGTGTCTGGAAATTTAGGGTGGTGTTTCAATTTACTTAAAATATCTGACAGACACTCTGCTAATTACAGCGTGACACTCAGCCCCAATAAGGGGGAAGTGAGACAGCCAGGCAAGCCAGAGTCTAAAGACATTCGCTGATTCACCCATCCCGTGTGCTCTCATTTCTACCAGGCATTTTCTGGAAAGGAGGAAGCATTTATCTGGTACAGGTCCAAAATGCATTTGTTGAGGTCAGTCTAGTCATGCCCCTGTCTTAGGTAGAACTTAGATTACCTTTCCACAAAAATATGAAGATTAAATGCCACTATGCCAGGCTGGAAGGAGAGAGATTTTAGCTTCCTTTTAGAGGCAGTAGAATGCCTGCCTTGAAGCTTTACAGTTTTTATTTAGATAGGCACTTGGTTATTTTAATTTAAAAAAGAAAAACTTGTATTTAAGAGGAAAGGGTACCTACTCTGCTCTTCGTATTTGCAGTTTGAGAATGCATTACCAGTTGACCATGATGGTGTCTACACTTCCATCATGGAGCCAGATAATGACTACCCGTCTGACTCAAATATCATTTTCTCTTTCTTCTTTTCTTATGCTTGCTTGTTGAAACAGTGTTTCTATGTAACCCATGCAGGCCTCAAAATCACTATGCAGCCCTGGAACTTACAATAATCCTCCTTCTTCTTTCTGCCTTCCAAGAACTTGGATATGTATTCTAGGTGTGCACCACCACAACCAGATCAATGTCACTCTCTTAATTATGCCCGCTCATACACATCCATGCTCTAAGACAGGTTCCCACATCCTAGTCCTCAGCACACTGTAGCTTATGGTTGTGAAGTGATTTCTAATGATAAACTGGTAAGTGTTTATCTTCCCCACCAGATTGTACAGTCCAGGAGCATACATAATGTTTCTTACCAATAGAGCCCCAAAGTATAGCAAAGTGATTGGCAGAGGACAGGTTTTGAGTAATATTACAAATAATAAAATGAATACATGAATGAATACACAGGTGAAAAGTGAACAAATGTTGCAGAAGCAAACAGAGATGAGTTCTTATTCCTGAAACCCAGCCACTCTTCTTGGACCCTGCTCTTATTTCTTAGAAGACAAGGAGGATTTCTTAAAAATCTGTTCTAGAGTTTAGCAATCTCTCATTATCTATAAACACTCACTCTGTGCACATTGAAAAATGCATGAATGATGCATGTGTGCACCTGAGATAGCACCATGATTATGAGAAACGTTATTGTATGAATTAACTGTGGAAGAAAAAGAAGAATGATATTTTGTGAGTTGAAAAAAAACTCAGTAACATTACTGAAATAAAAGGAATCCAGGGTTAGAGGCTGGGAGAGCACTGCTGAGGAGTCAGAGGCACATGGCTAGCATTAAGAAAAGCAAAGATCCCACAGAGTGAATGGTTAAATGCAATACTCCACAGCTGCCTCTTTTGAAAACAGGTTGTTGTTTAATCTGATCGAAGACTCTGATTCAAGCAGGTGAACTGCTCCTGGTGCTTACAAGAGCCCGTGCTTGTTCATTTGTGGACTGACTGCATTGCAGTCGACTGCAAGTCCTATGCCATTTGAATGTTGGGGGATCAGTTTAGTGGGTTGCCAATAGTATTTTTTAAAAATACAAGAGTTTTAAAAACATTCTATTTTCTCTCTTCTCTTTTCAGCAAGATGAGTCCCACAAACGTTCTCTCATTTTTCCATATCTATATATCTGTGCTAGGCTAGAAGAGAAAATGTGGGTCATGTCAATATCTAGAACAGTTACATTTAGAATAAGTTTCAAATGGGAAAGCTAATCCTGGTTCTAAAGTAAGGTACCTCACCAGTATAAACTTTGTTTTTCTCTTCTACATTTGATGACAGAATACCCCAGGGGTAATGCAAAGGCAGCAATAGTCTAGGATGTATAAAATGTAAACAGTAACATGAAACAATAACCAATACTTATTAAGATCTTTCAATTCTGCAAGTATTGAAAATCTTTCAACTACAAATCCCCATCACTGGAAGTTTTGTTATATTGTGTCCTTCTGATTGTAGCATCTAAAAATAACACTGTCCTTGTAAGTAACTGTGAATATTAAATAGTAGAAACATAATATTGATTTAAACTTCTTGCCTCAAGACAGCCCATTTATACGGAAAAAATAATTTAGTCAACTACCTATTCTCCATCTATAATGGTCCTTCTTGTTGTAGTATTTATTTTTATTCACTGTGACCAGGGAAAAAGATAGGTGTGTTGTCAGGTCTCATGGGATAAGGGGCTGAAGTTGTTTCCTCTGATCAAATCCCTATACCCAGCTATTACTAAGGACAAATGATGAACAGACTCGTCAAAATGAACTGAACAAAACAAAACCCTTTAAGCTTTAAGGAAGTCATGTGGTATCTAAAGTACAACCGTAGATACTCTGGGTTAAAATACTTAAAAAGTGACCTTTTGGAAATTAAGTCCTTGTGCCCAGGAACAATTCTTTGGGTTTGGAACATCTTCCCAAAACAACTTTTTCATTCTGCAAAGGAGAAACAAAGCCCTGTGATTAGAAGGATGCTCAGAATGAAAACCCATTAAAAGTTACCAAGCACAGAATCGGCATGAGCCCACTGGATCACCTCAGAAGGACCAAGTCCATATTCACATTTGGATCCACAAAGTGTTCACTAAATTTCTTTACTTGCTGAGCCATCTCTTCAGCAATGTTCACTAAATTTCTATGAAGACCAGATTAATAACCAACCCTTTCCTACTGAAAGCTGTGTGGCAGGCACTGTACTAACTCCCTTGCATAAGTTTTCCTTGGAAAATATTTTAAATGGCCGTCACATGGGCTTTCAGAAACAAGCCCACTTGTTACGATCCCACCCCAGTCATTCAGCTAAAGCAGGAGACCAGACTGCAATGTCTTCCCTCCCTCATCTGATAGAGGACTAACACTTCCATGGATGTGTGTGAGAACACCTCATGAGCTGGGTGTCTCAGCAGAGTGGTGTGGTACCCATACAGCCACCAGGGAACTCACGGCCATTTGTCAAACCAGATACCCCGGAGCTTTCTGAAGCACCGTCCTCTGAGGAGCCGAGTGCTGCCGGCTGCTATGGTGGACTGTGCTGATCACCATGAAACATCTACTTTTAAGACCTTGTGATCTCACTAAAATCTTCAGTCCAGATTGCAGAGCTCTAAAAGCCGTTTTTACCAAACCTGAGAATATACTGTCCAGGATTTCCTGTTACAGGTCAGCTGATTCCTGGATGCATATAAAGAAAAAAAATTTTAAAGCTGAATTCTGCCTTCAAGTTTATGTTGTCCTATCAAGATGAAAAGTCATTGCTCAGAACAACCTTTCCATTTATGGCATGTTAATTGTATATGGAATTCATACAAAGACATTTTCAACACTTTTATACTTATTAATATTATGAACTAGGCTTTATGTCAGACTTTGAACATATTTAAGTTACACTCTTTATGGAAAAAGCCCTTCACACCAAGTGCAATACCTCTGGTGTGAGATTAACAGTGTTCCGAGCAGCAGGACACAAGAAGAAATGATGATGGGCACAATCACATACAGCCCTGCGTCAGTCTGCCGCTTGTCCATGTCATCTGAAAGAGACACAAGTCAAGCCATCAGCCACTTGAGGAGACTACTCTGTCAAATCATCTACAGAACACATATTCTAATTTCACCAGAAGTCTGCTTTGCCTCCAAACATACGGAAACTTACAAATGAAGACATTAGGAGCTGCAGAGGGGCCTCAGGGGTTGAGAGCACTGGCTGCCCTTACAGAGGGCCGGGGTTCAGTACCCAGCACCCACACGGCAGCTCACTACCATCTATCACGTCAGTTTCAGGGTATCTGACATCTGATTCCCTCTCTGGCCTCTGGAGATATTAGGAATGCATTTGGTGCAGTCATGTATGTTCAGGCAAACAGTCATCCATGTAAAAATTAAAATAAGTATTTTTAAAGGAGAAATAAAAATGCATTGTGGCCACATTACTAGATGTTTTAGAGTATTGTACTTGAAATTTAGCAAAAGATTAATTTAGAATGACGTACTTGCCAGGCCTCTCCATCTCATCATTTTTAAAACTCTCTGAGTCAGAGCACCAACTAAAGTCGCTACGATGCACTCACTACCTGCTCCTGCAGAGCCTGTGGCCATGTAGCTCCAGACACACCGGTGGTGTCCTTGCTGCTTGAGGCCTCAGGGCCTTTGCAAGAGCCATTCTGGCCTGATGTTCTTGCTGTCGCTTCAGCCACATGTTCCATCCTCAAGGCGTGCCACGTGGCACCCTAGCTTGCAATGTTCTTCCCTTCCAGTCTCAGAGCTTTGTTCAAGGGCCAGAGCCCACAGAAAGACCATCTAGCCATCCTTTCCTCACCACATTTTTAGCTCCCTGTCTCCATTTCACATGCATTTGCCGTCAAGGCACTGCCTTTCACCTGGCGCTGTATCTTAAATAATGTATTCACTGACCATCACTGCCTGTACAGCATTGAGACCTAAGTCCCACAAAGGCAGGCTTCTGTTCACCGTTTTGTCTTCGGTCCTTAGAACAATGTTCAACACACACTTGTTGAACAATAATGACTATTCTAGAAGCAACTCAAATGTTTCCCCTTTGAAACTGCATTATTGGGTTGCTTGGATTTAACAACTTAAAAAGTAATAAAAAGTTAAAATATGGGTGAGTGCAGTAATCCAAACAGAATGTGCTCAGTGAATTTAACTCTACAGTTTCAGACAAGAAAAAAATTTTTTTTTCCTTGAACAACCCAATGACACATCTCAGATCTCCCCTGATCCTATGAGGAAGAAATTAGTTTGGCGATAGCATAACATAGGAAGCACACAGAGACAGGAAAGTAGGGCCTCAGCAGGGAAAGCATTTACCATGCAAGTCTGATGACCTGAGTTCAATGCCCCAAACCTGGAATAGAAGGAGCCCTCTACTTGTTGTCCCCAGGCCTCCACTTGGGTATGGGACACATGTACAGAGCATCAGTGCTAGCACATTCATCACACACAAATACTTTTCTTTTTAAAGAAAGAAAATGCATTTATTTTTTACCTTGGGTGAAACCATTAATTATCTTTGGTTTTCCAACTCCTTCCATAAATACTGGATAAAGACTAAACTGATATTTCTCGATGGGAATGAAGTTATCTGAAAAGCAACAAAAAACCAGTAAAAGTTCATGTTAACTAAGAAGGAAACCTATATAGAAAAATACAGGCTATGCTGCCCCAACACTACGCATTATTTAAGGATAGGCTTGGTGGCTAAAGGGATTTCAGAAATAACCTAAACACTCCAAATTTTGCTAGTAATGATACTGATTTTCAAATAAGTGTTCAAAACTCTTCCTCAGACACAAATGACTTGTTTTCCACGGGCACGCTTCAGTGAGAGCCGAGTGTGTTCAAGTTCAAGACATTTTCTCTTCTGCTCCTGAATTTCCTACTCTGGGATAGCAGTGTTCTCCCTTACTCCTATCATCCTCAGGGTAGGGAAGATTCTCTTCCTATGTGAATTTAGCTTACTTACTCTTCCCATTCAAAGTAGCCTGCAGAAGTCACAAAAAAAAAAAAAAATGGGATGGAGACTGAGGAGTTCTCTTGTGCTATCTGGGGATCTCAATAATGTGAAGAATGGTGATCCCCACAGCAAGGTTCAGGACAGATCTGGCAATGATTCTCACAGATACCAATGACACATGACCAGTGGCCTATAACAGGCAAAGCTCTGAGGAGCCTGCATCCATCATCTCTCTGACTTATAGGACGGGGTAACCCCCTACAGCAGTGATCATGAACTTGGTCCCCTGCTCATAATTTATAAATACATTTAGCCTGAGGCTAAGTTCGAGGTACTGGCAATGAAAGGAAAGTGTGGGTCCTCTAGATGGTGTAAAAGCAGGGTAGCCCCCAGCCTCCCTCCTCCAACCTCCTTCTGGCTCTGCTGGAGCTGTTGCTCTTCTATACACTTACCTTTCAGGGTAACTGGCCACTCTTGGAGGGATTACCCTGACCTAGGTCAGGAGGTCCAAAGTCCTCAGACCTCCAGCCTAGCTCTTCTACTCACTGCTTAGTGACATTATAATTGGGGACTGAGGTGGGTCAGGGGGATTAGACCTTAGAAGACATTGAAAAGTAAGATGGAAGCAACATGAACTCAACTAAATAAATACCTTAGGTACACTTTAGAATAAAAGGCTATACGATCGTCACATATTCTGACAGAAAGGGTTGGGGAGAAGGTTTAGGACATCTGATTGCATCTGTGTAAAACATAAAAGAAAAATGCTCACAGAAATACAGCACACATTCTGACCAGGCAACACGACTATAATTCAGTTGGCAGCACTAGGTGTCTGCATTCGGAAGTCGTCATTAACCACTTTATTATCTAAATTCCCAATCTACAGGGTTGAACTAACCCATAACAAGTACTGGAAACATACCGTGGATGTAATACTTCTTAACATTCGAAGGAATTCTAAGCCATTTCATCCCGTCATCTTCATTAAGATTCTTCCACTCAATCACCAGGTATAGTAGATTGTAATCCCCAGGTGACAGCGTCCAGGAAAGGATCACAGAGCTGCTGCTCAGGGGGTAAGCACTGAGTGACTCCACGGCACTCACTGAGGGGAAGAGGAGGAATTTATTTTAAATTCAAGATTAAGGAAAATTTACTAACGACCTTGAGAAATAACCAGGTGCAGGGAGAAGGAAGAGGAGGCAGACAATTTCTACCAATGTCATGGAGCTCATACCATCAGAATGTGGGCGTTTACGATGTGGAGAAGAAAAGCGATTCTACCTCAAATCTAAACATGGAATTTTGGTAGGGTCAAAATTGTTCTCAGCTGGAATCACACACAAGCCTATTAACCAAACTTTCCAATTCCCACACACTTCTCTCTCCCACTGGTGAGTGACATTTTCAAAAAAAAAAAAAAAAAAAAAAAGCCCTCCGCAGAGTCCCTTCAGAAAGCCTTGGTAGATTTCTGCATCTGAGGAGGCCATTCCTATCATGCCTACATGGCCCCACAGGCCATGTCTCAACCCACTTTCGGTTGTGTCTGTTTTCCATGCAGAAGCCACCCTGATCTTCCTGCATCTCTTTCCCTGAGCTGTGAAAACTTGACCAGGTGTGCATCTACTGGAAGCTAAGACTTCTCCACCCCAAATCTGTGGGAGGAAATTTGGTTCCTAATCAATATCATTTCCTCAAGATGGTTTCTCTACCCTCAACCCAAGATCAAGTTCCTGTTTACTTTCTTTCAAAAGATCATATTCCTGGTCAGACATGAAGGCATATGCCCTCAATCCCAGCATTGAGAGGTATAGAGAAAAATCAGATCTCTATGAGTTCAAGACTAGACTGTTCTATATAGTGAGTTTCAGGCCAGCCAGGGCCATATAATGAGACCCTGTCTCAACCTCCAGGACCCACATAGAGGTGGAAGGTGAAATCAACTCCACTAAGTTGTCCTCTGACCTCCACACACATGCTGTGGTATGGGTGCCCATAAATACACATCACACATGCATACCCACAAAGATATAAACGTACTAATATGTTTTTAATTAAAAATAATAAAGTATCTTAAAAATTTAGAAAGTGCTCTGAACTTTAAAAAGGGGATAGGAAGCCGGGCGGTGGCAATGCACACCTTTAATCCCAGCACTGGAGAGGCAGAGTCAGGTGGATCTCTATGAGTTTGAGGCCAGCCTGGTTTACAGAGTGAAATCCAGGACAGGAACCAAAAACTACACAGAGAAACCCTGTCTTTAAAAAAAAAAAAAAGCATAGGACATATTCAAACAATAATCAAATACTTCATGAAGGAAGTGACCCTTGGAAATGTTAGTAAGTTGGTAGAGACACCAGAAATGAGTATTTTTCCATTTAAAATGGTATCTTTGATACAAAATACAGATTAGAAGCTCCTATTGAAAGCGGCTCTTGGGCTAGCAAGGTGGCCCTGCAGGTAAAGGCACCAGCCACCAAGCCTGACAACCTGAGTTAGATCCCTGGGGACCTACATGGTGGAAGGAGAGAACCAGTTCTCACAAGTTGTCCTCTGACCTCCATACATACTCTGGCATGTGCATCCCTCCGAAAATTAACTAACTTTAAAATATATTTTATAAAAGAAAGTATCAATGCTCATAATATTCAAATATAACAACATTAATTAAAAGGTGAGATGCTCACTACTCACAGGAAATAAAGTCCACTTAGTTTCCAACTCTCAGCAACTAATTTGAGTCCATAGCATGTCATGCAACTATTAAAATATATAGCATTTTATATACAAGTATACACTATAAATATACTACATGTAAATATATACTACAGTATATATAGTATGTACTTATAGAATACTACATATAATAAAATATTAATATTATATATAAAATGTTCTACGTTCTAATTTTTAAAGAGAGATAGAGACACCTCCATTGCTTCAAAAGGGTTAAGTATTAGATTTACTAGATTTACTGCAAATATTCTGTTGCAGATGAACAAAACTGGTTTGCAATGTATTTTTCACACAGAGAATAAGTATGAAAATATCCTGGACTGCTCAGAGGATGATTTAGACAAGAAGGGTTGTGCAGAGGTTACACACTAAAAAGGGTTGCCCAAGTCCAACTGATGCACTGCAGTGCCGCCTCCACACCTGAAGCCCAGGGAACATCATGGAAGAGACCAGGGAAGAGACTGGAGGAGCCACAGGCTCGGGACATCTACTGTTAGATAGTGTCCCCTAGACAGGAACTCTAAACAACATCGCTGCCTGAACAAGAACAGCATAATGTCAACACCAGTTGACATGCCAACGTGGACAGAGGAAATTCCACAGGGTCCCAATGAAGGGTTCTCTAACAGGCCCAAGAATGGCAAACATGGCTCTGGTGGATCTTGCCCACCAACCTTCCCTCTCCCTTGCTAAACCACTAGATTACATTCCTCAAGCTAGGCCCCAAGGTCTCTTCCCTTATTTGGCCACTTCCTTATGCCTGACTAAAACTCCAAGGTCCAGCTATCAAAACACCGAGGTCCAGCAATCAAGATCTGTTATTTGGCCACACTGGCTAACATGTCCAATCAGGACTTGCCAACTCATCCTACCACAGACTTCCCCTTTTTCCTCTTTAAAAACCATTACAGCAGAGTCACCTGTTGCTTGCTGTCTTTGTCCAATTCAGAGGCAGTCCGCCCAGCCCCCAGCCCCTCTTATTCCTCTGGGGTAATGAATCTCCTTTGTGCTGAGAACTTGGTATCTGAGTGTGTTCTGTGCCAACTCCGAGGCCCCCTACACCCACCCCTAGATGAAGGTGGTGATCAGTGGACGCTCAGAGAGGAAGAATCAGTCTCCTCCACGGATGAGTTCCCTCACACGTTGACTAATCCCAAGTGGTCATCCTTGGACACACGGACATGTGAGCAAAGCTAAAGAGACTCAGTAAATTACATAGATGTGTGCTTAATATTTAATAATAAAGAAGAGATCACGAATTTTAAAAGGGGGTACAGGGGAGAACTGGAGGGGGGAGGGGAGGAGAGGGGCAGGAGTGACGTAGATGCAGTGCCACACAAAAAGCCATGTAAGCAGGCCACATCATAATTAATAGTGAGTCTAAAATAATAGTGATGATGATAATAACAATAATAGGATTCTGTACGGACCACCATAAAAACAAATAAAATAAACAAATAGATAGGGCAGTCACCTACTTCTGAGCATCTCTTACCTTTACTCATTGGCCATGAAAATGTCAGATTAGAATTTGCAAGGGAAGCACCGATGGAATTGATGGCCAGGACCGTAACGGTATGCACTTGTTCTGCCCACAGGAAAGTGAGACTGGTCTGATCTCCCGCGTCTTCTGACCACGTCCCATTGCGGGCAGTGTGGTGCTGCACCACATACCTCCTCACACTGCACAGGGAGTCATTTTTCATCAGGGGCTGGAGTAAATGCAAAAATGAATTAGCCATGGACCACAGCGTTTATACCAACTGAGCTCGCAGAGTCCTGATTATATTCCCACCAGGAAGCAGGAGTTAGACCAAGGCAGGCACTGCTCAACCTAGCGCTAAGGCGTCCGTCGGGGAGGGGTGGGGGTTGAAACTGTACGCAATGCAGGAGGCATGGTCATATCTAGGAACCGTGCAGCACAGGGACATTATTTTCTCCCTCTTCATGGTTTTCTTTGGACCCAGAGACTAAATTAAAGGGAGTGAAGTAAGAACACAGTCAGGACATTCGAAATATGAAAAATACATAGGAAACACTAAGAATGTCCACCCTATTGTAGAGAAAGACTGACGAGAAGTTTCCTCATCTGACTAGCAAGCAAAGGCTCAGATGGTTATCATCACTTGGTGAACCCAAGTAAATCTGCCACTGCTCTCCCTAGGATGTGCTTGGAAGATTATCTAGAGCAAGAGGAGTTTTTGCAAACAAAACAAAACCTTGAAAGTTAACAAATAACAGAAGCTATTTGGGCTTTCTGTGTGGCCCTGGGCATTTCTGTCCCATAGCTTTCTATATATATAAAAAAAAATGATACTGTGTTATGGAAGATTCCTGTGTAAAACACATGCCAGCTCCATGCTCTTCCATTCTGAAGAGTCCAAGAATAATCACCTTTACCTATTGCATGGAAAATTAAATGTTACCAATCCCTTAGGAAGTTATAAAGAGGTGGATTTTATACCACAGATTAGAACAAGTGTCTCCAAGTGACACTCAAAAAGATGCATGTATTCTGCAGGGGTGGAATCTTGTGGGCAGTAAGTAGGGTGGAAGTTAGATGTAAAAAAAAAGTCTCTAAAAAATAGCAGTTTTATTTCATCTGAAAAACCCATGTCACTTTCGTATATTAATATTTTTAACCATAAGTTAAAAAAATCAGGGATATTAAAATATGTTCATGGATCACCTGTACATTTACTGCTACAGCCCTGAAAAGAGCATTTCTCTCAGTCCTGGTTTTTTTGACTGAATAATAGTTTCAGAAACACTCCTTTCTCTTTGAACTGTCTTAACTTTTAGGCCCACCTAGCTTACAAAATCAAGGATATATGCCTGTATACTGGCCCCTGTACATATACATATCTCTAAATATGTCTATTAGAACCCACCTATGCTTAACATGAGCTTATATTGATCTCTAACTCTAATCTGTGATGACGAGAATCATTCTGGCTGATTCTCTTGCTAGTCTGGAGCTTCCTGAGAGAGCAGAGAAAAACCTGTGTTCTGCCCCATTCATCTTCTTAATTTTTCCATTCCAAGACAGACTGATATACACTGATATAATAACTACTAGCCTACATCCCTGGAAAAAATGCACAACTCCAAAATGCTTATGTAGCGTCCTCCATCTTTCACACTTCAGACTCATTTCCAAAGTTAACTAAGCCTTTTCCCTTGCCACCTGCACTGAGGTAATTTCATACACTTGTGATAGCCATAACCTAATCTCTATTTCATCCTCGAATCCTCCAGTCTATGATTTTTTTTTTAAAAAAAAAAATCTGTATACTTTAACATTTGTTCTTTGTCCTATGAAGTTTCAGGGTTGGGCAAATGTGTAGTGTTGTGTGCCTACCATTTCATTTTCTACTAAAGAGTCTCACTCTGTAACAATGATTATGAATACAGTGGTCTGAATAACTCATGTGCAAGTGTTCCTGTAGAGAAAGCTTTTTAAGTCACCCAAATAAGCATCTATGAGCATGATGGTTCATCAAGGCTACATTTAGCTTACGAAGTGGCTGCACAAGTTTGCATTTCCACAAGCAGCAAACCAAGTTTCTTAATGCTCTGTATTCTCAATTAGCAATTTCAAATGTCTTTGAAAAGAAATCAGCCATTTTAATAGATGTAGAATCATACCTCGTTGCTGTTTTACTTTGTAAATCCTCCACAATGGCAAACAATGTTGAGATGCCTCTCATGTTTTTATTCGACACCTGTGGGTCTGCTTTGGTTAGATAGGTAGACCAGATATTTGGTCTACGTTTTTGTTGAGATATTTGTTTTCTTCTTGTTGAAGCTGCAGCGCTCTCGCTGCAATGATCTTTTCATTCTCTTGACAGTCTTTCCCAAGTCACAATTTATTTTAATAAGGTTCAGCCTACTAACACTGAAAAACTAAAGAACAGTAGGCTTCGTGTGATTGCTGACGTCAACACTTTGGCCACCAAACGTGATGACTTGAGTGTGATCACCAGAGCCCACATGGTGGGGAAAGGGAAGCAACTTCTGCAAATTGTCCTCTGACCCCTGCACATGTGTCAGGGCTGCTCAACACACACCCCACAACAAACAAACCACAAATAAATAAATGTAGAAATCATTTCTCTTTTAATTTTGAATGTCACGCCTCAAATGATGGGGACAGGTCAGAGACACGGCTCAGTTCGAGGAGGCTCTAATGACTGAAGGAGGAAAAGTGAACTATGTAATAAAATAGATGTCATAAGACAGTTCAGACTCAGCATCTCTCAACCTGGCAATCCAGTGGTGCTACAATCAAAAACTCATGAAGTGCTAACATGATACCTAAGAAGTTTCAGATCTGTGAGCATTTTTGAATTTCAGATGTTTGATTAGAAATGTTTTACTGGTAAAGAGTGCACAAATATTCCAAAATCCAAAACCTTTTGAAACAATGCTCAGCCCATGTTTGATTATTACCCATAAACAAATACTCACAGTCCTCACTGATATACTGGATAAATAAATTTAATGCAACATAAAAGTCTGCCATGAGAAAGAATTCTAAGTCATTTTTATAGATTCTTCACTCATAAGCAAAAATTTAACTCTCATTCCTCAAGCAGCAGCTTGTCACAGTGACTTCATTCCAAAAAGTACAACATAGAAAGGGAGAGAGTCACCGTATGGTGAGAGGCTACATAGTACCCAATGCCATCTTAGCAAGAGTCATCTGTCCTGAGGTAGTATGTAGCCTTAATCTAGCATGACAAAATGTTGCTTAAAAATGTGTACTTTGTACCCAAAACCCTATTTGGCTATCTAATCATTAGCAAACATCAGAATATTTGGGAGAAATTATACAAATTTCCATCTTGACAGGAATCAGTTATGAACTTTAGTTACAATGATATCAAGATTTTTTTAATTAACTGCAACAAATGTATCATTAATATAAGATGTTATTCATAGAGAAAACAGGATGTGGAGATTTGAGGAAATTCTCTATGTTCTTTGCTATTTTTCTATAAGTCTAAAACTACTCTAAAAGAAAGTTATTGTGAAATATTTGTTTACACTATAAAGATGTGTCTCTGCCTAAGGTACCTTGTGATTCTTTTAATAAAGAGCTGAATGGCCAATAGCTAGGCAGGAAAGAATAGGCAAGACTCCTGGGAAGAAAGAGGGATGCTCAGAAGAAGAATCTAGGTGCACAGGAGAGATTGAAGAGGTCAGACATATGGTACATAGTAAAGGTAACTGAGCCACATGGCAGAATATAGATTTAAAAATATGCATTAATTTAAGTTATAAGAGCTAGTTGACAATAAGCCTAAGCTAGAGCCAAAGTTTCATAATTAATAAAATCTCCATATCATTATTTGTGGCTTGGGGTCCAAAGAAAGTCTGACAAGAAAGCATACTATAGAAAGTTTTATATGTAAAAATGTCAGAGAAATAGTTTTTATTTACTTTTAAAAATACATTTATTTATTTATTTATTTATTTATTTATTTGGTGTGAGTGTGTGTGTGTGTGTGTGTGTGTGTGTGTGTGTGTGTGTGTGTGTGTGTTTCTGCCATGGCGCACATGTAGAGGTCAGAGTACAATGGTGGGAGTCATTTCTCCCCTTCCACCGTGCAGGTCCCAGGGATCAAACTCAGATTCATCATGCTTAGTGGCAAGTGTCTTTATGCCTGAGCCACCTTGCCAGAAATTCAGAACTTGTTTTCCATGCACGTACACTTACCCTGTAACGCTGAGGGACGTGCAGCGCATAGACTGCATACTCTCAGGAAATCTTACTCTAGCTTTAGAACCTGGATTAGGGAGGTGATGTGCTTAGGCTTGTGAATATCTCCCCCAAAGCCCTGTGTTAAACGTTTACCACCAGCTGTGCTGCTGGGAGGAGGTGCAAACTTTAGGAGGGAAGGCCTAGTGGAAAGGAGTGAAGTCATTAGGGGGAATTCCCTCAAAAGGTGTGTTGGGGTCCTTCTCTTTCTCCTTGTTCTCTTTCATGTCCCTGCCGCCATTGAGGGAGGGTCAGTTTCTTAAGTCATGCGCTCCCACCATGATGGTCCCAAAGCAATGGCACCAATATAACATGGAGCTTTGAAACCCTGAGTCAAGGTAAACCTTTTTTTCTTATAAGCTGTTTGTCACATGGACTTTGTTATTGATGCAACACAGACTAACACAGGAACCGGAATCACTGACCTACTGCTCAGGTTAGGAAACGGAAGCAACACAAGACAGAAACTGAGCTAATAAAGGGTAGTTCATCCAAGGAAAAGCAGTCAGGTATTTGAGAGACAGCAGGCTAGTAAAGATGTTATCCCTGTCCTCAGATCAACCCTGAGGAATCTCTACCACCTACTATCCAATACAACAGCCACTAGAACCATTTCTTGTTACAAGAACCATACTTGTAACCATTTAAGTTTAAGTTAATGAAATTAAGCAAAAGTGAAAATGTAGGTTTTGCATCACACTGGACACAACTCAAGCCATAAAGCCACAGGTGGCTACCATGTTGGACAACGCACACACAAACTGTTCTTGCCATTATAGAAAGTTCTACCAGGCCACATCACTGAGGAAACATGGGAGTCAGGCATAAGGTAACCATAGGAACTACCTAGAAAGAAAAGCAATTGTTCTGTTCAAGGGCATAATGGAGTATGAGGAAGGAGAGAAGGTGACCTTATCCTGGGCCACAGGGTAGTTGTTAGAGCTACGAGGAGATAAAGACAAGCTACTTAGATTCTGTTCATGGCTACCCCTTCCAATGTCTGAGCAATGTCACTGCCCATCCCCCTCTGAAGAAATCTCACTATCCAACAAGTATTAGTGTCAATTATTAATGTTACTTTCAAGTAAAAATGTTGAAATGGAAGACAGTTTAGAAATTGCATTACCATGTAAACAAAATTATATAGTAACTGGAAT
>CABHPQ010166215.1:26787-50969 GCA_902168405.1 Peromyscus aztecus
GAAACTATTTTTAAACATACATTGACTTTCTTCTTCTTGGGCATTAAAATTAATTTCACATTTACATAATAAACATACCATTGCCTACCTCATGTATTTTATTCCTAAGTCAGTCTTAAGCTTGATATCTACTCCTGAAATTATTTGTTTGGGATAGAAATCAACTCTTCAGAAGAATGGATGCTTTGGCATTTCCAAGTTTGTCATCCATCATTATAGAAAACACTCGTCCTATGCCATCACACAGATAAAATATTCTCTTACACCTTATGTGCTTAAAGTGTGAAGGGAAATCCATGTTTACATTGTTCAGGATTCAGTTGAAAACAAACTGTGGACTTAAAGCAACACTACTTATCATTTAGTGATCTTACCCCAAGACAAATGACAAATATGAACCCCAAAGAGTCCAAGACTTTTCCAGAATAGCAATTCCACAATTATAATTGACCTGAGAAAATAATAAAAAGCTCCTGACTATTTCAGAACTCCAGATGCTTAGTTCTGAGCAGCCACGTCTCCAAAATGCATTAAAACATAAGGTTTGGGGTCATTTGTGAGATTAATAATGATAGGGTTATAAACAAAGAATAGACAAGCATAACTTCAGGATAAAATAAAAGATAGAAATTAGAAATACCTTCCAAAGCAAGGTGACATTTCTCTCTTTTCTAGTAACATCGCCACTCATTATTCTCCAAAATTCAGGTCCCCTCATAGGAACTGCAAATGACAGGGAGCCCAAGTTGGACACATGTTCTTGGAAGGAATGTTTTCAGTCACATTTGAAGCACACGCTTCTGCACTTTCAAGAACCGTTAACAAATGTTCACAGACCTTTCACATCCATGACAAGCGTGTAGGCTGGACTGCTCCAATTACTCCAGTACCCAAGTCCATCCAGCCGCCGGCAGCGAACCTGTACCACGTAGACTGCACAGAGGTCCAGCACCGGCAGGCTGGCAGACTTTGATTTTGCATCAAATACCTCGTGCATCTGTAACAGAAGTCACACTGTCAACACATGTGCCTCCTATGGGTCCCCAAGTGTTTTTTTATTTTAAACCTTAACACAATTCCAAACGTAAGACGGAGTGATGTTGTATGTTCTCACTTTAAAAACGTATGACATTTGGCCAGTCAGGAGAGTGCTGCCTCCCACATCTGGTCATTCCCTTGTTGTCTCATTGCACTAGCAAGGTCAATTCCAAACACACTCTTGCCCTACTGCTAATCCTTGTCCTCTGATCCTCTCTCCACCACAAAGACAAGAATTCAAAAATGGCAGTCAGACAGGGCCCTGCTCTCTAGAGAATCAAGGGGATAAGATTCGCATACACCACAACTGATGTCATTGTGCTAGTGATATCATCAGGGTTTCTTTTATTTCCATTCTTCGCAAGCTGCCCCTGCAAAACTGACACAAAATTTCTCATATGCACACTCAACTCTATGATTGTGTAATAAAAGTCGCCTCTTTTGAGCTGGACGGTGGTGGCTCACGCCTTTAATCCCAGCATTTGGGAGTCAGGCAGATCTCTGGGAGTTCGAGGCCAGCCTGGTCTACAAAGGAAGTTCCAGGACAGCCAGGACTGCTACACAGAGAAACGCTGATCTGAAAACAAAAAACAAAACAACAACAAAATAGTAGCCTCTTTCCACATGTTCCATGCATGTACATACTAAAAGATCTCAGAAGCTGAAGAGAAGTGTGGGTCCCTGAACAATGAGTGTGGAAACAAAGGATGAAATATGGCAAATATTTCTTCACAGAAGGCCTTCTCCAAACCTTTAATGTCATAAACTGCATCTCTACCCCAGGAAGGTGCAATGAGGCAGAGTTTCCCAAGCCTAGTCAGCCAGGCAATCTCTATTTCACAGAACAGTTCATTGGGAAAACACCCTGCCAAGTATGCTTTTGTTCCTTACAAGGATTGGACTTTGACAGTCTAAGTCAGTGCTTCTCAAACTTCCTAATGCTGTGACCCTTTAATACTGTTCCTCATGGTGTGGTGACCCCCAACCATAAAATTATTTTCATTGCTACTTCTTAACTGTGATTTTGCAACTGTTATGAATCATAATGTAAATATCTGATATGTGACCCCTGGGAAAGCAGTTGCAACCTGCAGGTTGAGAACCACTGATCTAAGTAATGAAAGTAATTACACAGTACAGTAAATAGAGTATGCTATTTGCGTGCCAGTGCCAGTGGGAAGCAATGAAACTCTGGAACATTAGAAGACGCTGCTGCACGTTTAACTCTCAGCAGCTGTGATTACCTACAGGAGACAGACATGCATGAGATTGGTCATGGGAGGGAGAGGGGCTCACAGGGCCCCCACTTATCCCTGAGGGTTTCACTGTTGCTGGGGAAAGATGAGATTTTTTTTTAGTGGTATAGCCACTAGTAAGCTGCCCATGATCCTGTGAAAAAATTCCTTACCAAAGATGGAGAAAGATGACTGGCTAGGAAGAGGAAGGGGATCAGCGGTAGGGGGATAAGAGGTGGTAAGAGGGGGTGAATATGATCAGAATAATTTTATATATATGTATATAAAAATATCATAATGAAACCCATTATTAAGTATAATTTATATGTTCATAAGACACTTAAATAGCTTTTAGTAGTCTCAGCACTTGGGAGGGTAAAGCATCAGAAGTTCACAAGTTGAAGGCCAGCCTGGGCTACAGGATGACTTTGAGGGCAGCCTGGGCTATAGAGTGACTTGAGGCTAGCCTGGGCTGCAGAGAGGCTCCAATTTACAGAGGGGCAGGGGAAAGGAGAGAGAGAGAGAGAATGGAGAGGAAAACAATTAGAAGTAAAAAGTACCTTCCACTGTATTTCTTTTCCATTTAAGCCATATCGAATCTGGAACTGAAGGTTATTCTCTGGAAAGACAGGCTTTTCCCAAGATATTTTTAATAATCCAATGTTTATAGTAATCTCTGCTTTCACACTAGATGGAGGTAGTGGTTTTACTAGAAATTTAAAAATAATATCATATAATAGTAACTTAAACAGCAATATTAACCATCTTTATACTTCATATCTATAAAGTAATAATATCCTTTTGGAAGCTTTCTCATTCATTGACTCATTCCTCCAGCTTTGTGTAATACATAAGAAAAATGATTATCTCCACTTTGTAAGCACAAAGGTTCACTGAAAACCTCATCAGTACATTATCCGTGTCACTTTGCAAGGTCAGAGAATACACTGACTGAGCCATTAGAAGCTTGCTTTCTGTAATCTGAGGAAACAGATTTTAATCAGCAGAAAATAGAGGCAAAGGTGACTAAGATCACAAATGATTTTAACATGGTTTTTTTTTTAATTAAGACATGTTTAAAGATGAAATGCATAAAAATATAGAAATGCACAGAAGATGGTTTCCTTGTAACAAAGACTATAGAGTTCCAGCCCCTTATAGTCTTTTCCCAGAGTTCTAGAAGAGACACTATCAGCAGTGAAAACTTGATCTGAGGGATGTTGAATGAATCTAAGCACACCAAGCTCTTTAGTCCATTCACTTTGTTCTCCTCAGTGAATTCTATCTACACAGCTTCGTTTCTGTTCTCATACTTACTCCTCTCTATCCCTTCTTCTACTGTTCTCTCATTATTCTCTTAGTTCTTACCATCTTCTCTCAAGTTTCCAGTTTATATACACATACAATCGGCAATTCTCTGGCTGCACCGCTTTCTGGTAGGGTGGTGCAAGTGCACTTGGTTGCTAGACAGCCTGTGTCACAGCTTGATGCACCTGGTATGTAAAAGCCCTTATCTTTGAGTTAATTGTTAAAGGGGAAATCTTTTAGAACTAGGGATACCACTTGGGCTGTGGGAGAAAGAAAAGTTTAAACTTAATTTGGACAAGAAATAAAGTTTTGTACCTAATATCTGCCTGGCCTTGGCAGTTATCTCAGTAAGATATTTACCTTATCTCAGGAAACTAGCAGGTAGTCTGAGTGCTTATCTATCTGCAGTCTGTCCTTGTATGTTTGGCAAGTATCTCAGATAAAATACTTTTGTCTGGAGATGGCCCTAGCTGGATGCTTGCTAATGAAGATAACTACAGAAAGGCAGACTTCTGAGTCTAATGCTAAAAAGGGGGAACAAAAGCCTGAGGATGTTATCCAAATACCCCAATTGTATAGGGGAAATTGTACCTGATGAATGGTCAACCACACTGTTAGAAATTCTTGGGAAAAGAATCAAATGGGAAAGCTACAATAGCACACCAGAAATTCATTGCAGGATACTGCTAACATATTGAAAAGCCAGTATCACCAATACTCCTTGAGTTTTGGCTTTATCCTCTGGAAGAGCCCTACTCTTCCAGATAATAGCTTTTGTCATTGACAGCTGAATTCCTACTTCATATTTCTGTGGCTTGCAGCAACCCCGTTTCTTCTTCCTCTTCCTCCCTCTCCTCCTCCCTGCCCCCTTCTCTCGGTAAGGTCTCACTTTGTAGCCCTGGCTGGCTTAGGACTCACTGCATAGATCAAGCTGGTCTTGAACTCACAGAGATCTGCCTGCCTCTGCTTCCCTAGCACTGGGATTAAAGGTATGCACCACATCCAGATACCTTTTTTTTTTAACATCTTATGTTGCTGTTCTTGACCTAACTTTGACTTACATCCAGAACATGCATTTGCCCAACATTATCAATTTTTTCCAATGGAGGGCCATTTCTGCTAACAATAAGACTATAAGGAAACGTGACTTGTTGGACTAGAACCTGGAAATCCAAGCACAGCTTAAGCCTCTAGATCTCCTACTAGCATCATGACATCGAGCATGAACTTCACAGTACCACATCAATCTTGTCTTTACTTGTGGGGGACACCCCTAAATGGAGCAATGGGTTCAGCTGCCATAGCAATGTGCTAAAATGCTTAAGTACTATAATTCCACACCAGCTGATATGAAACTTTTCTCCTGAGATCATCCCCTGCTATCTCAGATCCCCTCAGCTCCCCTCCACAGTTGCCATGAGCCAGCATCTAACAGGTTAACACCAGGTAGAGCCTGAGGTCTCTAAGATGATGGCCAGGGTGCTCCTCTTCTTAGAAGTTATTCTGATGGGTACATCTGCCATTGAACTACCCAAAGAGAGATGGCCCTTGACTGGAATATGAAATACACAACTCTAGTGACAAAAAGGAATAGAAAGAAACCCACCAACCCATAAACTGAAAAACCACAGGCAGGGTGTTGTGCAGGTGTTGCATGGGGGAAGATGGGAAAAGATTGTGAAGACATTCGTGGTCTACCCCCAAAACCTGTTGTCTGGTTTTGCTCAAGCTCTGTAAGTCAGGACCCTGTTGATTCATAGAGAACAAAGAATACCTGGATTGGCACAACATGGACGTTTGCCATCGTTCTCCTCCTCCAAGTTTCACTTCTAAAAACAACCACTGTGTAAAAAGTGTGGCCTCTTGTTTGAGCAGTACCTTTTAATCATTTAAGCAATCAGCACTAGGACACGATACCTTGAACTTGCCATTAGTATGTAGTTTCTCATGATCATTAAATTCCTCATAGCTCATGATAGTATCCATCGCTAACCCCATAAGAAGATCAAACTTTCCTTTCTGGAAAAGGCCATTTCTTTTCAAGAAAGGAAATGTCCACATTTGAGACAATGTAGGAACTGATTATGTAGTTGTGGCTCAGTGGGTCACACGGATGGATTCAGTGACTACCAAGAGGGAGTGGGCCCACAGTGATGCCCACATCAGGGGAGTATGAAGAACTACACACAGTTGATGGGTGGGACAGAATGTCTATATGCCCAATCCAAGTTCTGAAAGCTAGGAAAAGGTGGAGCTGAGATTTACATCCCAAAGCTTCATTTCCACATTGTTCTCTTCCTAAGACAAGATGAACCTGATTTAAAATTCTTTAAGTTTTAGGAAGCAAAGCACTCAATGTTATCCAGAGAGCAGTTGCTGGCTTCATGCTGTGTGTGACTGTTCATGGCCCTTTATTAGCCTAGAGTATTGAGAAACAGAAAAGTACCATTTGCAGTAAAAACACAATGGAATCATGCAACAGAAGAGATAATCAATCAGTTGGGCATTTATATAGGAAAACAGATCTAATAACTAAAATTAGTTCATCCTATATTTAAAAAAATAGATTCTACTTCAAATGTGTGCTGATTAATGGAAAAATATACTGAGTTTGACATAATTTTCTAATAAAATAATGTATAGTAACAAAATAAATGACCAGAAATGGGTCATTTTTCAAATATTGCACAGTGACTTTGGCAGATTTTTTTTTTTTTTTTTTTTTTTTTTTTTTTTTTTTTTTCTCTCTCTCTCTCTCTCTCTCTCTCTGGTTTTTTGAGACAGGGTTTCTCTGAGTAGTTTTGGAGCCTTTCCTGGAGCTCACTTTATAGCCCAGGCTGGCCTCTAACTCATGGAGATCTGCCTGCCTCTTCCTCTCAAATTCTGGGATTAAAAGGATGCGCCACCACCACCCAGCTCATCAAATGTCTCAAAGGTTCTTTGAATCCTTTGATCTCAATACTTTTAAAAAAAAATCTGTGAATATCATTACAGATCTCATCATCTTTGTCCATTTTCTTCACTTTCTTTAGATATTTCAAATGCCTCTTACCCAGCCTCACAAATTAAAGTCTTGATATATGATTACTCAGCTTATATTATCCAAATGAAACTTTCAGATTACAATAGCAAGTGCTTTCAGAACTACACGGCAGGGATCCTTTATATGTCATAAAATCCTCACAAAATTGCACTCACAGTGACACATGCAACTCAGGAATTGTTGTATGGAAGTATCCAAGTGCTATGAGTCTGTTATCCATATTTATTAACAAACCTGCTACAGAGAATATAAACATAGACTCAAGATGGTAATAAAAACTCAAAACTAGAGATCTTCCTAAGGCCAATTCCTCTATAAATAAAATCAGTTTTTTTTTTCTTCAAAATCTAGTGTGATTGGAAAATGGCACCCAAATCTAAGGAAAATACACATACCTACGGAGTCGGGAAGGACACACGTTGGTGGAGAGTCAAGTGAACCTAAAGAATGATTGATCCTGATCCACATTGTGTAGCCAGATAATAGAAAGATGGGCTGGAAAACACATTCATAAAAGCCATCCCTCTGCAAGATGCAGCTTTTGGACTCGGATGCAGGATGAATAGACGGACTATCGGAACAATACAGGCTGCTCCTTAAAAGATATTTAAAAAAATATATCCAGTTAATATGCAGTATTAATAAGAGGAAGAAGATGTTTTAGAAATCCAATTTGTTGTTCAAAAGAAGAGATCATGTTCTCTGTCTAAAAATGGGTGCTTTTGTTAGAAAGGCCCTCTTGAGCTCCTAGCTCTCTCCAGATCTCAGTCTTTCCACAAAAACAGTAACTATAAACATACTGCATGAGTAAGGAGTAGTGAAGGAAATGGGAAGAGCTGACAAGAAGGGAGGTTAGGAATGGAGTGCAGGACTGTGATGGCTACAGCAGCCCACTGGTTCTCAGCCTTCCTAGTGCGCGACCCTTCAGAACAGCTTCCAACTGTGGTCACCCCAACCACAAAATTATTTTGTTGCTAATTCATAACTGTAATTTTGAGACTGTTATGAATCATAATGTAAGTATTTTTTTGGAGACAGCGGTTTTTAAGGGGGTTGGGACCCACATGTTGAGGACCCCTGTCCTAGAGGCTTGCATCAGTGACATGACTGATCGAAAACAGGACTGGGGGTACTTCTGTGGTGAGGGGAAAGCAGATTCTTCTCACTTTAAACAGTGAGTTAAGTTCCAGCAGAAAGTGAGAATGTAACTGATGGGACCATTTGACTTGATTGACAGTTCCCTAATACTTTCTAGTCCAAACTGATGTAATGAAAATGCATGCCAAATCCTGATCCATACATGAATGGTCGTGAAATATATTACTCATTTTCTCAGAAATGAACACTTTTTAAACATTAGAGGTGTCAACCAACCCACTCCCCCACAGAACACAACGTGTTTCTTCTCTTTGAAATGGTCCTTCTGACACTGCTCTGAAAATGGTGTTTAAATGACAAAAGCTGTGGCTACTCTCTCAGCAGGGATGAAAATGAGAAGGAAAAAGAAAATGAAAATACTAAAATCTTTTCTTATTTACCATCTTTGTAATATTTTCTGCTCAAGGTTATCAGTGTGTGTGTGTGTGTGTGTGTGTGTGTGTGTGTGTTCAGATAACCAGTGGTGAGTGAGAGATACCAATGACAGAGAGATTTGTAATCGTCACTGAATAGAAAATAGCAGTGCAGACACAGTGGCAAAGGTCTAACTTGGAATGATTAGCATCATCATCATGACAGCAATTCATTGATTGCTCTAATGCAATGTTTCCTAGGAGACACTGTGTTACTTAACTACATTGCCATTAATTGCCAATAAATGCCATTAATTGCCCCCTACAAACCATATAAATCCTACCATGTTCTCCATTTTACAGACAACTTGGAATTTTACAGACAAGGAAATTAACATGTGGGAGGTCCAAAAACTCACTAAGTATTTGTAGTTGATTACATGAGGATCCGGTGAATGTCAGGATGGGAAATGAGCCATGGGGCTTATAAAACAGTCTTCGACAAACATACGTTTGCATGTGAAAATGCATGGGAAGATCAACAAACATACGTTTGCATGTGAAAATGCATGGGAAGACATGTAATTAAAATGGCCTATCACGAACTTTCCATTGGTTTAAAAAATATTCATAGCACATAAGATAAAGACAATAATTTTTCCCATTTAGGAAATATGGAAATTGCCATTTTTTCTTCCAATACTGCAGAGGAGTCAACGCAGATCATGAGGGACAAAGTTCGGATCACAGGATTTGAGAGGAGAGATATATTTTTCCGAGTTGAAATTTTAGATTTTTAAGACTAAATGGGCACATTGCACAAACTGAGATTCTCCATTACAAATTTTAATATCAGAGTATAGAGTATAAGAGTAGCAGACATACTGGGCAACTACCATGGGATCCTCTAAAAACAAAGAGGCATTTATCCTCTCAACAGAGAGACAGTTTAGGACACATGCTATGTCGAGACAAGGGAAATACAAAGAAAGATAAAAATAAATAAGCACACAGTTCTCTTTAATGGAATGTATTACCCCTTATTAACCACTGTTTGCATGCTAAATTAATTCACTCCATTCTAAAATGCAGTCCCATCTTGTAGAATCTTGTCCCTTTGCCTCTTCTTCCTAAAATACTGACCTTTAGCCGATGTTCAACTTTTTTTTAAAGATTTATTTATTTATTATGTACATAGTGTTCTGTCTGCATGTGTGACTGCAGGCCAGAAGAGGGCACCAGATCTCATTACAGATGGTTGTGAGCCACCATGTGGTTGCTGGGAATTGAACTCAGAACCTTTGGAAGAGTAGCCAGTGCTCTTAACCTCTGAGCTATCTCTCCAGCTCACTCGACTTTTTTTTTTGCACAGCCTACTTTAGCCCATTCTCTGAGCCTAAATACACCACATATAAAATAAATCTCTTGCCTCTCTTGCATGTCACTCAAGAGTCAAAATGCAATCCCAGGAAACTGGTTGGCAGACATGATAATATGAAGTTAATATATATATATATATATATATATATATATATATATATATATATATCCTCAGGTGTGAATGTTTTCAAAGATTACAATTTATGTAGTAATTCCTCACAATTTTTCTAACAAATTATATTCAAACTTTTGCTCAGGGAGAAAAATGTGCCAGATTTCTGCTATCATAATAGATTTAACAGAAAAATCTAACTGAGCCACGCCCAGGGAAAAACAAAGAAGCAAACACAGTACATACCTGTGATACCTCAACTGCACAGTGCTTCCCACAAGTGATTGGATTGTGCTGGGTGACCATCTGCAAGTCATTTTAGTTAAGTACCCATCAGTTTCACATGATATATTGATATTGACATCTATTCAAAACACATTAAAATATTAATATGAAGTACAAACACCAAAAGTCATGAAAAACATTTTCTTGACATCTTTCATAGGGCTCTAACACAGGTCATGACAACGGGCGATCTCGCGGGACGGAATGAGCGAGGCCTCGGGATGCTCACCGATCACATAGAGCTCGGCGTAGCGGTGGTGGCACTCCTGCCCACTGCAGCAGTATACTGCGTCATAGGCAAACTTCCCTCGAGGTCTGGTGGCTTTCAAGTTGGAAAAAGTCACTCTGCTAACGCGGTCATTCACAGCGCTGTACTGTATGTCGGGGATTTTCTCAGCTAGATTCATCCACCAAACTATCTGCTTTGAGGAAATAATTTGGTTTTCATTTTTGTAGATGCAATGAAAGGAGGCGTTCGATCCAACACTTGTCAGAAGTTTGGGTGGAAAGTACATGACGTCTGTAACGCAGAAGGAAAGATGGGCATTCAGATGGAAACAGAAAGCATCATGGGAGCAGCCTGTACCACAGGAAAGAGATCCCCACATTCCTAGTTACCCTGCCAAAAATCAAGTAAGTGCACTGAGAAACTGGCTGATGCTCTGCACAGCCATGTAGAGCCCCAGTAACCCCTGCTCTCAAATGAAAAGAGCCTCCATGAACACCATCACAAGCTTCTAAACATGGGGCTTATTCATTACAACTATGTTTTAGCAACTGTCATTTTTCCAAGTGACAGGCAAATTTAGCTAAATGGAGAATCATTTATTTCCACCATGATACATTTTCTACCAGACTATTTAAAACTGAATGTGTACTTGTGGGCACATATAAAAATAAGTAAATAAAAAGACGTTAAAGAAAAAAGAACGGCCAGAGAGATGGTTCAGCAGATAAAGACTCAAGCCTGATGACCTGAGTCTGATCCCTAGGACCCACATGATGGAATGAGAGAACTGATTCCTACAAGCTGTTCTCCAATCTCAACATGTACACCATGGCCCAAGTGTGCATGCAAAAATAAATGTAGTTTTAAAATTTCAAGAGAATCGGTGAAACATAGCACGTGTTCTTAGCACAGATCACTATGATACCAAATCCTGACAGAAAGGGGGTTGTTGCTATTGTTTTTTTCATACTTATGAGAATTTCTAATGAACAGATAAAGGAATGGGTAAAATAGTTTGCTCTGTAATATCATGACAGTTTTACTCTGATGGTTTATATGTACCATACACATCGGACACTTGCACTAAGTGTATCTGTGGTAGACAGAAACAGGATCGCACTGAGCAGAAGCACTGGGCTCTGGGCATGACTGTAATCCCAGCCTCAAGGACACGCAGTCTTCACGTGAATGGGACTCCCTGTTGACCTGTGCCTGTCACACACCTGAGAGATGACTAACTCCACTCACTGTGTACCACAGCCTCACCACTGAACTGTCTCAAAGCCTCAGAGCTACTCTTATTTTCTAGAAAGGGACAGAGTAACTCTCATAAAATAAGCATCTTCATTTACAGATTATTCTTAGAACTGCAAGGTATTTCAACATCAAATTCATCTAGTGAGGCTTAATTGAGAAATAAAGTTAAAATATGTATGGTTTGTGACTGATTAAATGCTTAAATCTAAGCTTTAACACAAAAATAAAAAGTGATAATCTATAAATTTATACCAAAAATTGATGAAACATATTAAATAAATGTTGAATGCTTAATTTTCAAAAGAGCACAAATACCATCCTAGTAAATATTATGCAAAATTTAGTTTGAAGAATAGGACAGCTATGACTTTCTTTATATGACCAAAAACCACTGATAACTTCACAATATCTACATTAATGAATTTTATTAAAAGGAGATATTCTAGTGATAATAGTAGTTATATTAATCACTCAAAGAATATAGGCCATGAATCAAAACATTTTTAGGTAAAGTTCTTTTAGAATGTGTTTATCACAGTTCCAGAAAATGGACTTTTTAATTCTAGGAGCAGAAGTGCTGAATTTTCTTTAAAGGGAAAACACAGAGCCTGCTTATATAGATTATTTGTGATTCAGCACACATCACCAGCCATTATGTCAGCACAGTGGATAATACTCTAAAGAGAAATATTTGAGGGAGCTTCTTAAGTGGACTAGTTTTTGTTCCCACTGCAAGTCTCTTAGTTTGTTTCTGAGATAGTGGGTTTCTTTCTCTTGATCCTCACCTACTAGCCCTCAGAGGCAGCTAAGCCATCTGAGATTATCAGGCAGCATTATGGTTGAGACCTTAAATTTCTCCATAAGCCCATAAGCTAAAGGCTGGGATACCAGCCTGTGCTGCTGTTGGGATCTATAAAACCTTCATGAGGGACCGTCCAGTGGAAGGAGTTGGGACATTTGGAGTGTGCCCCTGATAGGGACATTGGGACCCAGGCTCCTTCTTCATCTCTCTGCATCCTGGCAGCAGTGAGCTGAACAGATCTCCTCTCCTGCCGGCTCCCACTGCTGATGGAGTGTGTTGTCACAGGCTCAAAGCAACTAGGTCAAAACTAAAACCTAAAATACCAGCCAAAATTCATTTTTCATTTTTTACAGTTAAGTTTTGGGGGGAATTTTGACTAGAAGGTAGCTATTTATTCACTTTTTTCCCCCATATTTTTCTCTTTAGGATGTCTGAAGTCTAGAGATACACCTGAGTTATAAATAAAAGTCTAGCTGTTAATAGTCATATGGTTGACTATTACACAAGCTAATTGATAAGGGTGTGTGTGTGTGTGTGTGTGTGTGTGTGTGCTTTGTATCTGACTGTGTTGGGGGCACAGAGGTCCTTATCCTCACAGAGAAGCACTAAGAGAACCAGGAATGTTAATCATGCAGAAGTGTCTCCTCAATGGACGAGATGCAAATCAAATACCTACATTCCATCTAGAAAGCTGAGAGTGGAGGTTAATGATCTGGTGACCTTTTTGCTATCTGAAAGGACAGCTCTCCCCCTAATTCCCCAGAATGATTATCCCAGACTCTTCCCTCCCTAGACTGTTACCCATCCTTAGGGGAGATGTCACAACTACTTTATGGCCTGCTAACCTCTCTGCTATCATCAGAGACCACACTGGATTCTAGGTCTTCTAGCTATGGAACCCTCTTTCATGGTCACATGTGTTTTGTCAAAGAGTTTCTTTTTAGTCGCACCTTAAGCTTTATTGTGTACCTGGACTGATTGTTGCATGGAAACCTTTTCCCAAATTGTACTGTGTTTGAAATATGCTGACAATGAACTCCCCGAAGATCCAGGTTGACAAAGTCAATCTGCACCGGGTTTTCATTTTTATCTCTTTGTGCAGTTCACTTCCCTGTATGACACCTGAAGGGATCCCCACATGACTATATTATATAAGAATGCAAAGTATGAGCTGGCATTTGAAAAACCAAGCAAATATAAACGTGCAGATATTGACGTACATTGTAAAGAAAAACAGAGCTGAAAACATATCCATCTGAAGACCTAAACTGAATGATATCAAATATTTGGCAAAATGCAACAAGCCAGTATATTATACGAAGTTTCTAGAAAAGCGTTTATATTCAGCCTTGAATCCCAGCAAACTTTGAAAAACAACATTGATTCTTTTAGTGCTGCCTCTTTTTCTTGAAGAGGGAAGTTTTAAATTTTAACTATGAAGTAAAACAAGAAAATAAAGAAACATCTTTCTATAGAAGCTAAGCACATTGCCCAGTGGTTAACAAAGACAGGCTTTCAGTGCAGGTAGGCATGGGGGTCTTCTATTTCCTTTGCACAGCTTCCCTCTTCCCTCCCGACCTGACCCCACAACACCACATAGAAGCCTCCACCTGGGATACTGTGGTTTTCATTCCCCCCATCTGACTCGTAGGGCAAAGATAGTCAGTAAGACCTGCTAATAGAAGATTCAGTTTCCCTTAGGAACCAGCTAAAAAGTTCAAAAGCTGAGTCCTCAGCATCTTATTACACACATGGGGACAGTAGAAAGTTATCTGAGGAACAAAGATATAAAATCCCCATCTAAGTCTCCTCATGCCAGGTCCCCGGGTCTCCCAGGCCGAACTAATTGTTCCACACTTGGTTTAGCTCCCTCTCATGATCTTACTTTGTGCCAAGCAATTAGTGACGCTCTTCCCAGCTCTTTAGGTTTTGAGATTCTGAACACATAGGCTGTGAACTTGTAAACTACGATGGTATCTGAGGTTCACTGAATGTCTGTTAAGAGTCAGGTGCTGTGATACACACTCCATTGTGTTATTTCACCATACAAAAGCCATCCATATAAGAACATCCTGATCTTACAGACAGGGAAACTGAGGCACAGAAAGGTTAAGAACCTCTCCAAAGAAATCATGATGATGGCCCTTGTGTAAACTGGTGGACTCCAAAATCAATGCTTCTAAGACATTGATGCAGCTTGCTTTCTGACTAATTAACACTTCTTCGATACAATGTAATCAATAAGGAAACTTGTTGAATGAAATAGATTGACTGTGATCAATGTTTTACACTGCCATTTCTGTGTATCCACAATCAACTCCAGTAAATCAACCCCAGTAAAGCTGAACAAGCACACTACCAAAGGACAATTAAGCATCTTCCTAAAATCACAACTCAAGGGTGGCAGGGTTGGTAACAGCACAAGATTCTCAGGGCTCTGAAAAATGCTGCATCTCACCTCTCTGGGGAACCTGTGAACAAACCGCAGTTTCTCTGATGTTAAAAATAACTTTGAAAGTAGGCAGAGAGGAGAGGATGGCTGGATGCCAGACACACAGGTCTGTGAGTCACTGCAGCCAGATGGAGAGCCCAGGAGATCACTCACACCTGCAAAGGCCTGCTGCATCGCATGTGCCAGAGGTGGAAGTCTAGGTCAAATGTTGGCCAGCCTCAATGAGCACCCAAGAGTGTCAGTTGTACTCACAGTGTTCTCAGTAGTAACAAGCTCTGGGGTAGATTTCCAGGTAGAGCCATACCAGCTTTCTTAGCTGATACCAACAGGTTGTTGTAGCAGTTAAGAACATCAAGGCAGCTGATTCCAATAGAAAAAAAAAAAAACAGGACCCACCCACAGTTTGAAAAGCTTCTACCAAGCTTGCATATTGGTAGGAAAATCTGATGGTAAAATCAATTTTTTTTACTGTTGACACCAGATGCTGTGGAACAGCAATCACATCTACAGGAAACAGTGGCAAGATATTGCCGCACACTGACTACGGAATGAGATGTATCCTCCAAAATGGCTGGATCTTTACTGACACTTTGATGGCTTTTGACATGAATACAAATTTGATCCTCTGAGTTATGATGAATCCAGGGGTCAAACCAAAGAATGCAAAATAGACAGAATGAGGGAAGAAAGAAAAAAAACAACCCACAAACAGTTTTAGGGTCTGATGTCAATACAAGGGGAAAATATGGTATCCACTATTGTGGAGGGTTCGCCCTCTAAAAATACTTAGCATTGCTCGGGTACTATTTGGTGGCACTACAAGAGGTCCTGGGGTTAGAAGGGCAACTGGTGTTCCTAATCCCCAGACCCTCGCTGGACCACCTGGTCCTATCCACGTGGCTGGAGTCCATCCCAGCAGGTAATGACCATCCAAGTAAGAGACACAGTAGCAGCCGCTGCTGTTGCTGCTCCTGCCGGCATTCCGGGAGCCCTGGTACCCTCCAGGACAGAGCACTCCATCCCTCCCTGCAGCCCCATCTCCAGGAACTGGAGTTCCTCTGCCTGGTTTGAGACCACTCTTAGGCCCACCAATTGACCTGCACCCTGCTCAAGGAACACTGATGTACACGCCTCTCTTCATGAGTGAATGCCCTCCACCAGGAATTGGAGGTCCACCCCCTCCTCGGGAATGCATGCACCAAGACTCTAGGATGTTGCTAATGAAGATGCTTCTCTTTCCCCTGTAATGCATCTCATGATATTGTGTGGTCTGTGAGTTCTTTGTCCCCTCTCCCTGTATTAATTATAGCTAATAAAAAAAATACATGAGCAGGGTTTTTTTGTTTGTTTGTTTTTTTGTTTGTTTGTTTTGGGGTTTTGGGTTTTTTTGTTTTTGTTTGTTTGTTTGTTTTGTTTTGTTTTTTCCAACTCTGAAAGTATGAAGACTTAACTCTGAAAACTCCAAAAGCAGGCTGGTGAGATGGCCCAGGAAAGGAAGTGTTTGGTGCACAAGGCTGAGAAGCTGAGTTCAGATCCCCAGCACTGCATAAAAAGCTGAGCACAATAACCAAAGCCTGTGATCTGGGCACTGGAAGCAGCAACAGGAGGATCCTAGGGGCTCGCCCAGCCAGCTCGCCCAGCTGAATCAGCAGCTCCAGGTTCAGGAAGAGACTCTGTTTCAAATAATAAGGTGAAGGTGGAAGAAGATAGCCCAAGTCAACCTCTGGCCTCTGAAGGCACCCCTCCCCACCCTACCCCCCCCACACACACTCACGTGTGCACACACACCTCTAAAAGTAAGCATTTAACACGTTTATCTCAAATGAATACACTTGGATTCTAAACGCAAGTTAAAGAATTAACAACATAAGTGGTATACACTCTAGGTTTTTAAAGTGGAAATTTCACATTAACTTTTTATCTTTTTGAAGTGTTCCACTATGCAGCCAAGGCCAGCCTCAAACTCATAATCCTCCTGCCTCATGCTCCAGAATCCTGGATTCACAGGCATGGGCCACCATGCCTAGCCTAAATATTTCTCTTTTTCATATTAAAAAAAATAACTCCATAAGACGGTGTTTTGGAAACAAATACGTAAGAACTCTGATGTAATTTTCATTAACAAATGAGCCTTCTCAAGATTTGTGTAAAAATGTAGCAGGGCATAGGCACACATGTCTTTATTCCCAGCACTCAAGATCAGGCTAGGCTATATAACCAGACCCTTGTCTCCAAAAAGAATTTTAAATAAAATGTTAATATTATTTCCCCTCTTGTTGTGGGAAATAAAAATGGAAGATGCTCATGATATACCCATGGCAAGGAAGGCCAGGACTGGGAGAACATTTCCAGAGAAGCTTTTACAAGGCCTACCTTGTGTGGTGAAGACTCGAGGCGAACTCCAGTCACTCCAGATTCCCAAGCCATCCAGTCTCTTGCTCCTCACCTGAACCTCATACGAAGATCCAGGAAGCACACTGTGTACCAGCAGGAAAGGATCGGAGACAACTTCAGCAGCCTGTTAAATGTTAGGTTGAAACAGCAGAGCATCAAGTTGGTGAGGAACATTTGCCAAAACTGATAAGAGGTAAGCCTTAGCAAATCTCAAAGAAGTATAATCTTACAGACGAACTGACTACAGAATTAAAACAGAAATCAACGACCAAATGAAAAACAAATGCATCTGTCAGTATAAATTCAAAGAGCCTGTAGATCAAACAATTGTGACAATTAACGAGTAGTAACTGAATACGAATTCCAATATGGTCTTGAGGATTTGGTGGAAATGGTGACAAAGTTTTTAGGAATCCTGCAACCACTTTGCCACCCATCACACATCTGGTAGAAAACAATGCACAGAGGTGTAGAGAGGGTTGTGGGGGTCTTAGAGAGGAAAGCTGCACGAGAAGAAGGCCATGAATGATACTGAAGTCCTGATCCTGATGGCTACATCCTGACCCTGAACTACATGTAGGGCATGAGTCAACACACCATTTATAAACCAGAGGGGAAGGCATCCGAGGCCAAACCCTGTAGAAAACACACTCCAGCTAGGATCTGCCTGTGCAGCACATTCAGTTTTCCATTAATGTGCTTCAATTGAAATTCCTTCTCTTTTCAAGACTGTGAGAGGAAAAAAGGGGTCATAGGTTAAAAATCATGAAAAGCATTCTAGGTAGGCCTAGAACAGTATCAGGACCTTCATATTTACAGTCTTGTGACTTCTGACTTACTAATGCTAGAACAATATCAGGACCTTCATATTTATGGTCCTGTGATTTCTGACTTACTATGAGAAAATATCTCACGGCACCCTTAACTCTGCATCTATACACCCGACATCGAGGGTTCCCGAACTGATCTCTGTAAAAATAAGGCCTCAGAAGAGTAACACAGTTCTAAAAAGATTGATTTCTACCTTGAAATGATGCAACACTTTGGTTCACCATGTGCTACGAAAGCTTTCACATGACCCCACAGGCCATTCGTGACCTCCTCCTCCCCGCCCACTCCTGTCTCTGAGGCCATCCACTGCCAGTTGTTTTCACTGGCAGTCTCAGCCACACTGGCCTCTGCACTGCTGTTCCCCTACTTGACATCCATTTTCCTGGATCCCTACAGAGCCATCTTATCCAAGTCCTTGCTCAAATATCACCCTCTCAACGAGGCATGCCCCAAACCTCCACTTACTAGGGCAATCTTTCCTCATCCTCTTTGATCCCAAAGTATCTTGCTGCATCTAGAATAGCTCCTGGCAACAAACAGGCACTCAAAAAACACATTAGCATAGACCAAAGAGGATGCTGACTGACTTCACAACACAAATGCATATGTTGTGTGTAAACGCACTGAGCAATGGAAAAGTAAGAATGCAATGTAAATCAGCAGCACTCTACAGATGAAAACGGTTATGTTGAAATTTTATAACTGGACTTTCCATAGTGTGTATAAATTATTTCAATGTGTAATATTCAATATAATTCAATCCTTTCTAGAAAGCACAGGCATGGATAATTTCTAAGAGACTTGGGAATCGTCCATTGCTTCTTAAGTTTCACTTTCTTTACCAAAATACACTCACCTCTTTTTTAACTGTAGAATTCTCTGAGTATTTCACTTGATATTGAAGTGGAAACAGTGCCATAGGTGGGCTGTCCCAAGAAATCTTTAAACTACCATCATCTGTGATTTCCATTTGTAAACCTAATGGTGGATCAGGTTTCACTTAAGGAGGGAAAAAAAGACTTTTAACTCAGGCAATTTTCATGGCAATCATATCCGAGTAAAATGAGGTTGAAATGAACTTCCAGCAAAGTTTGCCTTTCAAATACTTAAAAAGTTAAATCGTTTGAGGGCTAATTACAGAGGTAAAGCAGAGATGCATGATGGGCCTGTCCCTTGTAGCATACTTATCACAGCAAACCAAAGTCTTTCTTTCCCCTGTGTGGGAAAGACAATAAACCAGTAAGTGGGATTGTTTTGATAAATGTAATCTCCTTCTATAAAAAGTCTGCCTAGCTTCACTTCGCCTAGTAATTTTCAAGCGTATGTGGAGTTTCTGCCTAGTTCCAGTCACTGTAGTTGCTTTCACTGGTCATGAGGACAACAGTAGTGTGCAGAACAACATTCAGAAAATACACAGACCTCGGCAAGAGTCAGCCTATTTATTCATGTAAAATAACAATCCAAACACACCTACTCAACTCAAAACCAATTTCCCATGCAATAATGTACCATTATAAGGCCCTGACTATTTCTGGACATAGGTGTGGGGTCTCTTAGCTTAATGGGGATTTGTACTAGGTAAATCTAAGTTCAGGTGTACACATGCATATTGACAGTTGTATGTGTATGTGCATATATAAGTACATGACTATTTCAACCAACAAGAAAACCTTTTAAATATGTGAAGAAACAATTTAAATATCTTACAGGTAAAGATTACTTTAATAAGTTATGGTTCATATCATAAAGGAAATTCAAGCAGCCATTAAAAATCACATTGTAGTAGAATATTGAAAAACGTTAACTTCTGAAGTTCAAGAGGCTTATCACAAATTCATACTTTGATTGTTTTATAAAATCTATTTTATTTTTATTTGTGTGTGTGTGTGTGTGTGTGTGTGTGTGTGTGTGTACACGCATGCATTCAAGTACCCTAGGAAATCAGCAGCTGAGAGTGACACATTTCTTCCAACGAGGCCACACCCACACCAACAAAGCCACGCCTCCTAACTGTGCCTTTGGGAGGCCATTTTCTTTCAAACCACCACAACCATCATAACAGAAATAATAATTCCTGTACCAACACTCTCACATAATACATCTTAATTCTTCCATGGCATTTTCAAATTTTGGATATTTTATGTTCAAATGCAAGAAACTGATCTTTCCCTAAAATTACCTCTGCATTAGGACAGAATTAAGAGTTTCCAAATATATATAAATTCTGTGGTCACGCTTTCCCTTAACCTACTCTACTTGGGGAACAAATTAAATGCAATGTTGATCTAAACGCCTTTTAAAATTACCAGGTAGAACTAGTTTTGCAAAGATAAATATATGTTGTTAAATAAATATTTTATCATTTTTTTCCCCATGACATAATTTCACAATTGAATTGCTTGGGTATTATTATCATTAGATAATCTAGAATCATGCCCATGTCTCTAGAGAACAAATTACTTGAAAGTTAAAATAAAATGTTAAATGAGGGTTCAAAAGTAGCATCTTAAGTCATATGAAAAGAAGCAACATTTGGAACTGTGTGGAAAATTGTCACAGATAAATGGAAAAGTGTTTCCAGTGACACCAAGATCCATGGATCAAAGGCAAATGTGGAGAACTGCTCAGAGAGTGGGGAGATGGCTCAGCTGATAAAGTGCCTGTCACCTGAGTTTGGATCCCCAGCACCCACATAAAACCCAGGCATGGTCATGTGTGCCTGTGGTCCTAGTGCTGAGAGGCCAAATATAGGTGGGTTACTGGCGCTCACTACCCAGTTAGTCTTGCCAAATTGGAAGCTCCAGACTCAGTGAGACACACACACACACACACACACACACACACACACACCAAACAAACAAAAAAAAACACCAAAAAACAAATTAATTAATTAATTAATTAACTAAATAAGGAAAAGCAATAGAAGAAGAAGCCCAACATTGACCTTTGACTTCCACATGCACCTGCCCACACACATGCACACATATGAAGAGCTGCATGTTCTCATTTCAGAAAACAGAAATAAAAAACAGTAAAACTGCTGAGTAACATACAATTGAACACATTGTTCATCAGCGTGCATATAAAACTAAGAAAGTAACTTAATACCTGCACATGTTATTCACATCTATGAACTCAATAATTAAATTTATTAAAGGAGGCTTGAGGATCTCTGCAATAAGAAAATGGGATGCTCCACCCACGTGAGGCTGTCTTGTACTCGGGCTGTGCAGTGGACAGCTTGACTGCTTGCTATTCAACTGTTGACTCTGCTCACTACTACAGGTCTGCTGTGTGAGTAGAAACCCTGCCCTGCTCCTCATGGTGTCTCCAGCCCCTATAATAGTCCCTCCACCCTTGACTACTAAGATATATTTCTCAGACGAATATTCAGGTAAAAATGTTTTTAATAATTTTCAGAAATAGTTACCTGAATGTGGTGATATTGTGTTCCCCAAAATATTGTGCACCCTAATAAACTTATCTGGGGTCAGAGAACAGAACAGTCACTAGATATAGAGGCCAGAAAATGGTGACACTCACGCCTTTAATCCTAGCATTCCAGAGGCAGAGATCCGTCTGGATCTCTGTGAGTTCTAAGCCACACTGGAAACAGCCAGGCGTGGAAATAAGAGCCTTTAATCCCAGAAAGTGATGGCAGGAGGCAGAAAGGTATATAAGGCGTGAGGACCAGGAACTAGAGCTGGTTAAGCTTTTAGGCTTTTGAGCAACAGTTCAGCTGAGATTCATTCTGGATGAGGACTCAGAGGCTTCCAGTCTGAGGAAACAGGATCAACTGAGGAACTGGCGAGGTGAGGTGGCTGTGGCTTGTTCTGCTTCTCTGATCTTCCAGCATTCACCCCGATAACTGGCACTGGGTTTCTTTTTATTAATAAGAACTTTTAAAATCCGTGCTACATCTGAGACGTAAACAGGTGATAGTCAAATAATACACATCCATTCACTAAATCCAAGACTTATAGAGGCCACAGCTGCTTCAAAGGACGGCTTCATCGCTCGTGTTAGAGACATTTACTACTGTGAACACACTGGAGAAGCTGCCTGGAATACCCTAGGACTACATTACCAGGATTTTCAGTATTGATCGAAGTGATGTAAGCCAGTGAAGATCTTTAACCCACAAACAGCCTGTCAACCCCTCCGTGCGATTGATCTCTTAGGACTATTGTCATTCTGACGGGCAACTTACCGACAAGCATGGGCTGCACGGTCATTAGAGGTGACTGAAAAGTCACTCCAGCAGATGTGATTTCCAAGTACAGCAGAAGAGAGTGGTTGACTTTGGCTCTTGGCACTACCACCTGACAGTCACAGTCCCGAACACTGCAGTTGCACGGGACAGTCTGAAAACTGTCCTTCAAGGGGGCCAGAGGCAAACCGTCCATGACTTCAGGCCTGCATTTAAATATAAGAGCAACATGTGAGCACGGGTGGGGAACACTGGACAGGTTTTTGAAAGCAGGACGTCCATTTCAGCTTAGAGACAGGCTGTATTAGGAAAAACAAAGACAAGAGAGCAGATTAACTCTCAAGGCAGCATCAGCAAGGGGTCACAAAGACACTAACAGGAAAGAAAAGCCATAGCTCCAAGATACGACCCACAGTGAAAATATCCTTAAAAACAAATACAAAATAAAGACCTCTTCCAGGCACAGCTAAACTTAAAGAATCATCTTCAGATCTGCATCATAAAAATACTAAAGAAAGGCTTTGGACACCAGAAAATAAAAGAAGATTGAAATCGGGTGTCACACAAAGGGATGAGGTTTAATTCCAAGGAAAATTATTTATTGGTTGATTAAAGCAAAAAAAGGCAACCATGTATTTACAGGGTGTGACATATACTAAAGCATGGTGCATTATCAACCTAGCTTGGGGGAGCTGGAAGTGTACAGCTGAAATGTTCCATGGCATGCAAAGTGGTACAAGATCACTTAGATTCTAAGATATGCCGTAATTCAAAAGCTGCTGAAATAATTAGTCATGTAGACAAAGCTAATGGGCAACAAAGCAGATTACATTAAAAAAGTAGCTGGGCTGTGGTGGCACACACCTTTACTCTCAGCACTCGGAGGCAGACAGATGTCTGAGTTTGAGGCCAGCCTGGTCTAAGAGCAAGTTATAGGCCAAGCAGAGCTATGCGGAGAAACCCTGTCTTGAAAAGAGAAGAAGAAGAAAAAAAAAGAATGGAGAAAAGAAGAAAAGGGCAAGAAATAATGGGATGAGAAAAGAGACAGAAGGCTTGAGAATAGAGTTGGTGGGATTAAATACAAATAGTCTAAATATCTCATTTAGAAGGCAGTCAGTAGCAAACAGGGTGAAAAATAAGAGCCAATTATAAACCTCCCATAAGAAATCAATTTTAACACTAAAATGCAAATTTACTATAAGAGATGGTTAGAAAAACATGTGTTATTTCAAGATGAATCAAAATAAAGCTGAATGGCTACATCAATGTCAAGAAAATTGAATTCAGTGCAATAATTATTCACCTCAGTAAAGCAGGTCATTCATAACAAAAAAAAGTTGTGGAGAGGGTCACTAAAAGTACATAATATGTATTTACCTAATAACAGGCAAAAATAGGCTAAGTCACAGTTCCTGGTGGAAAGTTCAACCATTCTCTAATAATTAATGCAATGAATAGACAAAGCGATTCAGGATTAAGAGCTGAACAACACTGTCAACCAACTTGACCCTTGTAGTGAGATTAGTTCTCCACATGCCAGCCACAGTAAGTTCACCTTGCAGCCAGTCAACATTTAGCATTGCCAAATTGTGCAAAATAAGTCACCCCTCCCACTGAAGGACAATGTCATCAAGAGCAGCAGAATTTCTGATAGGGCAATGAGAAAGTTGACCCAAATATGTAACTTGCTACTATCTATTTAATTCTTATCTGCTTTCAAGGAAAGTTTGTTCCTATATATAAGAATTAAGTGTAGTGTGAAGATGAGGAGGAGGGTGGGAACTGAGGAGATGGCTTTGGGTACAGTGTCTGCTGCATAATCATGAGGACCATATTTTGACTTCAAAGACCCCACATAAAAGCCGGATGCAAATGCAGGCATCTGTGACCCCAGGACTCTGACTGCAAAGTGGGGGCAGAAGCAGGAGAATCCCCAGAAGCTCTGGGGCTAGCTAGCCTGATGTGTCATCATCAGACAGGACACCCTGCCTCAAAACAAGGTGGGATGTGAGGACTGACACTCAAGGTTGTTCTCTCTCTCTCTCTCTCACACACACACACACACACACACACACACACACACAAACAAGGTGGA